>CAMRHE010001018.1:0-269842 GCA_947044405.1 Leptodactylus fallax
AAACAGGGGTAATGGCAGTAATACTGATGTGTAATATATACAGGGGTAAGGGTAGTAATACTGATATGTAATATATAGAGGGGTAAGGGCAGTAATACTGATGTGTAATATATACAGGGGTAAGGGTAGTAATACTGATGTGTAATATATAGAGGGGTAAGGGCAGTAATACTGAGGTGTAATATATACAGGGGTAAGGGTAGTAATACTGATGTGCAATATATAGAGGGGTAAGGGCAGTAATACTGATGTGTAATATATAGAGGGGTAAGGGCAGTAATACTGATGTGTAATATATAGAGGGGTAAGGGCAGTAATACTGATGTGTAATATATACAGGGGTAAGGGCAGTAACACTGATGTGTAATATATAGAGAGGTAAGGGCAGTAATACTGATGTGTAATATATACAGGGGTAAGGGCAGTAATACTGATGTGTAATATATAGAGGGGTAAGGGCAGTAATACTGATGTGTAATATATAGAGGGGTAAGGGCAGTAATACTGATGTGTAATATATAGAGGGGTAAGGGTAGTAATACTGATGTGTAATATATAGAGGGGTAAGGGCAGTAATACTGATGTGTAATATATACAGGGGTAAGGGCAGTAATACTGATGTGTAATATATACAGGGGTAAGGGCAGTAATACTGATGTGTAATATATACAGGGGTAAGGGCAGTAATACTGATGTGTAATATATACAGGGGTAAGGGCAGTAATACTGATGTGTAATGTATAGAGGGGTAAGGGCAGTCATACTGATGTGTAATATATACAGGGGTAAGGGCAGTAATACTGATGTGTAATATATAGAGGGGTAAGGGTAGTAATACTGATGTGTAATATATAGAGGGGTAAGGGCAGTAATACTGATGTGTAATATATACAGGGGTAAGGGCAGTAATACTGATGTGTAATATATACAGGGGTAAGGGCAGTAATACTGATGTGTAATATATACAGGGGTAAGGGCAGTAATACTGATGTGTAATATATACAGGGGTAAGGGCAGTAATACTGATGTGTAATATATAGAGGGGTAAGGGTAGTAATACTGATGTGTAATATATAGAGGGGTAAGGGCAGTAATACTGATGTGTAATATATACAGGGGTAAGGGTAGTAATACTGATGTGTAATATATACAGGGGTAAGGGCAGTAATACTGATGTGTAATATATAGAGGGGTAAGGGCAGTAATACTGATGTGTAATATATAGAGGGGTAAGGGCAGTAATACTGATGTGTAATATATACAGGGGTAAGGGCAGTCATACTGATGAGTAATATATACAGGGGTAAGGGCAGTAATACTGATGTGTAATATATACAGGGGTAAGGGCAGTCATACTGATGTGTAATATATACAGGGGTAAGGGCAGTAATATTGATATGTAATATATACAGGGATAAGGGCAGTAATACTGATGTGTAATATATAGAGGGGTAAGGACAGTAATACTGATGTGTAATATATAGAGGGGTAAGGGCAGTAATACTGATGTGTAATATATACAGGGGTAAGGGCAGTAATACTGATGTGTAATATATAGAGGGGTAAGGGCAGTAATACTGATGTGTAATGTATACAGGGGTAAGGGCAGTAATACTGATGTGTAATATATACAGGGGTAAGGGCAGTAATACTGATGTCTAATATATAGAGGGGTAAGGGTAGTAATACTGATGTGTAATATATACAGGGGTAAGGGCAGTAATACTGATGTGTAATATATAGAGGGGTAAGGACAGTAATACTGATGTGTAATATATAGAGGGGTAAGGGCAGTAATACTGATGTGTAATATATAGAGGGGTAAGGGTAGTAATACTGATGTGTAATATATAGAGGGGTAAGGGCAGTAATACTGATGTGTAATATATACAGGGGTAAGGGTAGTAATACTGATGTGTAATATATACAGGGGTAAGGGCAGTAATACTGATGTGTAATATATAGAGGGGTAAGGGCAGTAATACTGATGTGTAATATATACAGGGGTAAGGGCAGTAATACTGATGTGTAATATATACAGGGGTAAGGGCAGTAATACTGATGTGTAATATATAGAGGGGTAAGGGCAGTAATACTGATGTGTAATATATACAGGGGTAAGGGCAGTAATACTGATGTGTAATATATACAGGGGTAAGGGTAGTAATACTGATGTGTAATATATACAGGGGTAAGGACAGTAATACTGATGTGTAATATATAGAGGGGTAAGGGCAGTAATATTGATATGTAATATATACAGGGGTAAGGGCAGTAATACTGAGGTGTAATATATAGAGGGGTAAGGGCAGTAATACTGATGTGTAATATATACAGGGGTAAGGGCAGTAATACTGATGTGTAATATATACAGGGGTAAGGGCAGTAATACTGATGTGTAATATACAGAGGGGTAAGGGCAGTAATACTGATGTGTAATATATATAGTGGTAAGGGCAGTAATACTGATGTGTAATATATAGAGGGGTAAGGGCAGTAATACTGATGTGTAATATATACAGGGGTAAGGGCAGTAATACTGATGTGTAATATATACAGGGGTAAGGGCAGTAATACTGATGTGTAATATATACAGGGGTAAGGGCAGTAATACTGATGTGTAATATATACAGGGGTAAGGGCAGTAATACTGAGGTGTAATATATAGAGGGGTAAGGGCAGTAATACTGATGTGTAATATATACAGGGGTAAGGGCAGTAATACTGATGTGTAATATATACAGGGGTAAGGGCAGTAATACTGATGTGTAATATATACAGGGGTAAGGGCAGTAATACTGATGTGTAATATATACAGGGGTAAGGGCAGTAATACTGATGTGTAATATATAGAGGGGTAAGGGCAGTAATACTGATGTGTAATATATAGAGGGGTAAGGGCAGTAATACTGATGTGTAATATATACAGGGGTAAGGGCAGTAATACTGATGTGTAATATATACAGGGGTAAGGGCAGAATACTGATGTGTAATATATACAGGGGTAAGGGCAGTAATATTGATATGTAATATATACAGGGATAAGGGCAGTAATACTGATGTGTAATATATAGAGGGGTAAGGACAGTAATACTGATGTGTAATATATACAGGGGTAAGGGCAGTAATACTGATGTGTAATATATACAGGGGTAAGGGCAGTAATACTGATGTGTAATATATACAGGGGTAAGGGTAGTAATACTGATGTGTAATATATACAGGGGTAAGGACAGTAATACTGATGTGTAATATATAGAGGGGTAAGGGCAGTAATATTGATATGTAATATATACAGGGGTAAGGCCAGTAATACTGAGGTGTAATATATAGAGGGGTAAGGGCAGTAATACTGATGTGTAATATATACAGGGGTAAGGGCAGTAATACTGATGTGTAATATATACAGGGGTAAGGGCAGTAATACTGATGTGTAATATACAGAGGGGTAAGGGCAGTAATACTGATGTGTAATATATAGAGTGGTAAGGGCAGTAATACTGATGTGTAATATATAGAGGGGTAAGGGCAGTAATACTGATGTGTAATATATACAGGGGTAAGGGCAGTAATACTGATGTGTAATATATACAGGGGTAAGGGCAGTAATACTGATGTGTAATATATACAGGGGTAAGGGCAGTAATACTGATATGTAATATATAGAGGGGTAAGGGCAGTAATACTGATGTGTAATATATACAGGGCTAAGGGCAGTAATACTGATGTGTAATATATACAGGGGTAAGGGCAGTAATACTGATGTGTAATATATAGAGGGGTAAGGGCAGTAATACTGATGTGTAATATATAGAGGGGTAAGGGCAGTAATACTGATGTGTAATATATACAGGGGTAAGGGCAGTAATACTGATGTGTAATATATAGAGGGGTAAGGGCAGTAATACTGATGTGTAATATATACAGGGGTAAGGGCAGTAATACTGATGTGTAATATATACAGGGATAAGGGCAGTAATACTGATGTGTAATATATAGAGGGGTAAGGGCAGTAATACTGATGTGTAATATATACAGGGGTAAGGGCAGTAATACTGATGTGTAATATATACAGGGGTAAGGGCAGTAATACTGATATGTAATATATACAGGGGTAAGGGTAGTAATACTGATGTGTAATATATACAGGGGAAGGACAGTAATACTGATGTGTAATATATAGAGGGGTAAGGGCAGTAAACTGATATGAATAATACAGGGGTAAGGCCAGAAACTGAGGTGAATATATAGAGGGGTAAGGGCAGTAATACTGATGTGTAATATATACAGGGGTAAGGGCAGTAATACTGATGTGTAATATATACAGGGGTAAGGGCAGTAATACTGATGTGTAATATATACAGGGGTAAGGGCAGTAATACTGATGTGTAATATATAGAGGGGTAAGGGCAGTAATACTGATGTGTAATATATACAGGGGTAAGGGCAGTAATACTGATGTGTAATATATACAGGGGTAAGGGCAGTAATACTGATGTGTAATATATACAGGGGTAAGGGCAGTAATACTGATGTGTAATATATACAGGGGTAAGGGCAGTAATACTGATGTGTAATATATAGAGGGGTAAGGGCAGTAATACTGATGTGTAATATATACAGGGGTAAGGGCAGTAATACTGATGTGTAATATATACAGGGGTAAGGGCAGTAATACTGATGTGTAATATATACAGGGGTAAGGGCAGTAATACTGATGTGTAATATATACAGGGGTAAGGGCAGTAATACTGATGTGTAATATATACAGGGGTAAGGGCAGTAATACTGATGTGTAATATATACAGGGGTAAGGGCAGTAATACTGATGTGTAATATATACAGGGGTAAGGGCAGTAATACTGATGTGTAATATATACAGGGGTAAGGGCAGTAATACTGATGTGTAATATATAGAGGGGTAAGGGCAGTAATACTGATGTGTAATATATACAGGGGTAAGGGCAGTAATACTGATGTGTAATATATAGAGGGGTAAGGGCAGTAATACTGATGTGTAATATATACAGGGGTAAGGGCAGTAATACTGATGTGTAATATATACAGGGGTAAGGGCAGTAATACTGATGTGTAATATATACAGGGGTAAGGGCAGTAACACTGATGTGAAAAACAGGGGTAAGGCAGAAACGATGTGTAATAGTACGGGCAGGGAGTAATACTGATGTGTAATATATAGAGGGGTAAGGGCAGTAATACTGATGTGTAATGTATACAGGGGTAAGGGCAGTAATACTGATGTGTAATATATACAGGGGTAAGGGCAGTAATACTGATGTGTAATATATACAGGGGTAAGGGCAGTAATACTGATGTGTAATATATACAGGGGTAAGGGTAGTAATACTGATGTGTAATATATACAGGGGTAAGGACAGTAATACTGATGTGTAATATATAGAGGGGTAAGGGCAGTAATATTGATATGTAATATATACAGGGGTAAGGCCAGTAATACTGAGGTGTAATATATAGAGGGGTAAGGGCAGTAATACTGATGTGTAATATATACAGGGGTAAGGGCAGTAATACTGATGTGTAATATATACAGGGGTAAGGGCAGTAATACTGATGTGTAATATACAGAGGGGTAAGGGCAGTAATACTGATGTGTAATATATAGAGTGGTAAGGGCAGTAATACTGATGTGTAATATATAGAGGGGTAAGGGCAGTAATACTGATGTGTAATATATAGAGGGGTAAGGGCAGTAATACTGATGTGTAATATATACAGGGGTAAGGGCAGTAATACTGATATGTAATATATACAGGGGTAAGGGTAGTAATACTGATATGTAATATATAGAGGGGTAAGGGTAGTAATACTGATGTGTAATATATACAGGGCTAAGGGCAGTAATACTGATGTGTAATATATACAGGGGTAAGGGCAGTAATACTGATGTGTAATATATACAGGGGTAAGGGCAGTAATACTGAGGTGTAATATATAGAGGGGTAAGGGCAGTAATACTGATGTGTAATATATACAGGGGTAAGGGCAGTAATACTGATGTGTAATATATACAGGGGTAAGGGCAGTAATACTGATGTGTAATATATACAGGGGTAAGGGCAGTAATACTGATGTGTAATATATACAGGGGTAAGGGCAGTAATACTGATGTGTAATATATAGAGGGGTAAGGGCAGAAACGAGAAAATAAGGAGGGCAGTAATACTGATTGTAATATATACAGGGGTAAGGGCAGTAATACTGATGTGTAATATATACAGGGGTAAGGGCAGTAATACTGATGTGTAATATATACAGGGGTAAGGGCAGTAATACTGATGTGTAGTATATACAGGGGTAAGGGCAGTAACACTGATGTGTAATATATACAGGGGTAAGGGCAGTAATACTGCTGTGTAATATATACAGGGGTAAGGGCAGTAATACTGATGTGTAATATATAGAGGGGTAAGGGCAGTAATACTGCTGTGTAATATATACAGGGGTAAGGGCAGTAATACTGATGTGTAATATATAGAGGGGTAAGGGCAGTAATACTGATGTGTAATATATACAGGGGTAAGGGCAGTAATACTGATGTGTAATATATACAGGGGTAAGGGCAGTAATACTGAGGTGTAATATATAGAGAGGTAAGGGCAGTAATACTGATGTGTAATATATACAGGGGTAAGGGCAGTAATACTGAGGTGTAATATATAGAGAGGTAAGGGCAGTAATACTGATGTGTAATATATACAGGGGTAAGGGCAGTAATACTGATGTGTAATATATACAGGGGTAAGGGCAGTAATACTGATGTGTAATATATACAGGGGTAAGGGCAGTAATACTGATGTGTAATATATACAGGGGTAAGGGCAGTAATACTGATGTGTAATATATAGAGGGGTAAGGGCAGTAATACTGATGTGTAATATATACAGGGGTAAGGGCAGTAATACTGATGTGTAATATATACAGGGGTAAGGGCAGTCATACTGATGTGTAATATATACAGGGGTAAGGGCAGTAATATTGATATGTAATATATACAGGGATAAGGGCAGTAATACTGATGTGTAATATATAGAGGGGTAAGGACAGTAATACTGATGTGTAATATATACAGGGGTAAGGGCAGTAATACTGATGTGTAATATATACAGGGGTAAGGGCAGTAATACTGATGTGTAATGTATACAGGGGTAAGGGCAGTAATACTGATGTGTAATATATACAGGGGTAAGGACAGTAATACTGATGTGTAATATATAGAGGGGTAAGGGCAGTAATATTGATATGTAATATATACAGGGGTAAGGGCAGTAATACTGAGGTGTAATATATAGAGGGGTAAGGGCAGTAATACTGATGTGTAATATATACAGGGGTAAGGGCAGTAATACTGATGTGTAATATATACAGGGGTAAGGGCAGTAATACTGAGGTGTAATATATAGAGGGGTAAGGGCAGTAATACTGATGTGTAATATATAGAGGGGTAAGGGCAGTAATACTGATGTGTAATATATACAGGGGTAAGGGCAGTAATACTGATGTGTAATATATAGAGGGGTAAGGGCAGTAATACTGATGTGTAATATATAGAGGGGTAAGGGCAGTAATACTGATGTGTAATATATACAGGGGTAAGGGCAGTAATACTGATATGTAATATATACAGGGGTAAGGGTAGTAATACTGATATGTAATATATAGAGGGGTAAGGGCAGTAATACTGATGTGTAATATATACAGGGGTAAGGGCAGTAATACTGATGTGTAATATATACAGGGGTAAGGGCAGTAATACTGATGTGTAATATATACAGGGGTAAGGGCAGTAATACTGAGGTGTAATATATAGAGAGGTAAGGGCAGTAATACTGATGTGTAATATATACAGGGGTAAGGGCAGTAATACTGAGGTGTAATATATAGAGAGGTAAGGGCAGTAATACTGATGTGTAATATATACAGGGGTAAGGGCAGTAATACTGATGTGTAATATATACAGGGGTAAGGGCAGTAATACTGATGTGTAATATATACAGGGGTAAGGGCAGTAATACTGATGTGTAATATATACAGGGGTAAGGGCAGTAATACT
Source organism: Leptodactylus fallax (assembly GCA_947044405.1). Lineage (NCBI taxonomy): Eukaryota > Metazoa > Chordata > Amphibia > Anura > Leptodactylidae > Leptodactylus > Leptodactylus fallax. Next base: position 8,093 of record CAMRHE010001018.1, read on the forward strand.
GATGTGTAATATATAGAGGGGTAAGGGCAGTAATACTGATGTGTAATATATACAGGGGTAAGGGCAGTAATACTGATGTGTAATATATACAGGGGTAAGGGCAGTCATACTGATGTGTAATATATACAGGGGTAAGGGCAGTAATATTGATATGTAATATATACAGGGATAAGGGCAGTAATACTGATGTGTAATATATAGAGGGGTAAGGACAGTAATACTGATGTGTAATATATACAGGGGTAAGGGCAGTAATACTGATGTGTAATATATACAGGGGTAAGGGCAGTAATACTGATGTGTAATGTATACAGGGGTAAGGGCAGTAATACTGATGTGTAATATATACAGGGGTAAGGACAGTAATACTGATGTGTAATATATAGAGGGGTAAGGGCAGTAATATTGATATGTAATATATACAGGGGTAAGGGCAGTAATACTGAGGTGTAATATATAGAGGGGTAAGGGCAGTAATACTGATGTGTAATATATACAGGGGTAAGGGCAGTAATACTGATGTGTAATATATACAGGGGTAAGGGCAGTAATACTGAGGTGTAATATATAGAGGGGTAAGGGCAGTAATACTGATGTGTAATATATAGAGGGGTAAGGGCAGTAATACTGATGTGTAATATATACAGGGGTAAGGGCAGTAATACTGATGTGTAATATATAGAGGGGTAAGGGTAGTAATACTGATGTGTAATATATACAGGGGTAAGGGCAGTAATACTGATGTGTAATATATAGAGGGGTAAGGGCAGTAATACTGATGTGTAATATATACAGGGGTAAGGGCAGTAATACTGATGTGTAATATATACAGGGGTAAGGGCAGTAATACTGATGTGTAATATATAAAGGGGTAAGGACAGTAATACTGATGTGTGATATATAGAGGGTAAGGGCAGTAATACTGATGTGTAATATATAGAGGGGTAAGGGCAGTAATACTGATGTGTAATATATACAGGGGTAAGGGCAGTAATACTGATGTGTAATATATACAGGGGTAAGGGCAGTAATACTGATGTGTAATATATAAAGGGGTAAGGACAGTAATACTGATGTGTGATATATAGAGGGTAAGGGCAGTAATACTGATGTGTAATATATAGAGGGGTAAGGGCAGTAATACTGAGGTGTAATATATAGAGGGGTAAGGGCAGTAATACTGATGTGTAATATATAGAGGGTAAGGGTAGTAATATTGATATATAATATATACAGGGGTAAGGTCAGTAATATTGATATGTATAGGTGTATTAGACATATATATGAATTTCATGTTTCTTGTAATAATGATATATTTTCATATATTTTTCCTCCCCTCCCCCTCCCGTCTCTTCACCCCTCTCCCGATTCATCTGCTTCCTCTTTTCTATCTCCTTCCTTTTTTTTCTTTCCTAATTGATACTTTTGTTCCTTATTTTTCTGATGTGTTTGCTTTATCACTTCTGACCCGGCTCCTTCCATACTTTTACTTTCTTAACATGTCACTTTTATATATATTTATATGTGTTATATCCCACGCCCCGTTGTCCTATATCATATTATTATATGTATACGCCCGCCCTTTCCTCTCCATTCTCCTCCTTCTTGTCTGTTCTTACCCTCTCCTTGGTTTTGGTTTCGCTCCTCTCCTGACATGTTCGGCCTCCAGCAGGCAGCGTTTTCCGCTCCTACATCTCTCCCCTCACTTCTTGTATCTGCTTCCTCCCACCATAACTCCCCATTCCCCGTTTCCCGTCCTTCCCAGTCCTCCCAGTCTGTTTCTTCAGGTGGCGGGATGAGGCTAGAGGCGGTCATGGAAAACCTACAGCGCCAACAGGCCGCTCGCTTGGCGTTAGAAGAAAAGTTGAGGCAAGAAAAGGACAGGGAGCTTCGATGTTTGGTGGAATCCAGAATACAACAACAGGCGTTGGCCATACGTCAGTACCAGGTAGCTGTGAGAGCGGCTGCAGCTGCGGCAACTGTGGTCACGTCACCTTCAAACACAAACACTGTGAACACAACCACCACCAGTACCTCCGCAACAAGCTGCACGGTGTCCCAGAACCGACCTACTCTGATTTATACACGGACGCCACTACCTAAAGCACAGGAGGAAGAGTCCACGCACAAGAGCGATGGCGAAGAAGCCGACTTTGAAGACGAAGACATGGAAGATGAGGATGGTGAGAATGAAGATGAAGAAGATTTAGAGATGTCTTCAAATATACAACAACCCAATTCCCCGGACAAAGTATTGCCAAGGGTCGGTCACTCTCAGATGCCAAACACCAGTTCACAGTCTAGTACGTTATCCCCAAATGGACAAACAGGACACCACGAATGGACGTATGAGGAGCAATTCAAGCAGGTAGGACTTATCATGCATGTTCTCAACAGGGTGCTCCAGAAATCCCTCTAAAGCTGACCACAGACATTAGGGTTCAGCCAAGTGCCTCGTGAACAACCAGTCATTGAGCCAAGACCACAAGATATTGGCTCTTCTCTTATATTGGGTGATGGCTTTGGTGCCACCAAAAAGTATTGGCCAAAATTCCTGGTTATTAACAATATCAACATGTCCAATACACGTACAAGGTTATCAGCTGTGGATTAGGCATAGGAAGTATTGGCCAATATTGACCTTGTCATGTTGGCGAGGCTCGGATTGTAGGCCAAACCAAAACGTAGTCTTTGGGTTTGAGCTTCCTGTGATGTCAATGGCCAGCAAATGTATCCTGTGGTGTGCTTAGCATTGTACTGACGTGGGAAGGCAGGCGAGCTCCAAGGAGTGTGTCATGTGAGAGGGCACCAAGTGCAATGCTGATGTGGACAATAGATTTGACATTGGTGGTGGAGATTTATGTTGAGATCTGCCTGTTGGTCAAGCTTTGTCATCACCCATGTGCAAGAGCCAGATTGTGCTGTGTTTGTTTGTACAAGAAGGTAAAAATGGCTTGAAGAGATGGAGGAGTGAAAGCTTTAGAAGGTATTAGGATTGCTTAGGTATTGTTCTTATAGGGAGACAACACTATATAGATTGCTAAGGTCTGACCATCGTCATCTGCCTAATTCCTGTCATGGTGGTTGTACTCATTGGTAAGTCTTTGGCGCACTGACTGAAAAGGAGACACAAAACAATAGTCTGTGAAGATCTTTTCATGGACTTCTACGGGGATAGGAAGTATCACAACTATAATAACATGAAAATCACAAGATGGGAATCATAAATGATGGGGCTAAAAATTAACTGCATGAGAGACAAGAACCTCCCACACCATAAAGTACATGTCTGCAACTGAACACCACAGATACAAATACATACGTTACATTACTTATCCTGTACTGATCCTGAGTTACATCCTGTATTATACTCCAGAGCTGCGCTCACTATTCTGCTGGTACAGTCACTGTGTACATACGTTACATTACTTATCCTGTACTGATCCTGAGTTACATCCTGTATTATACTCCAGAGCTGCGCTCACTATTCTGCTGGTGCAGTCACTGTGTACATACATTACATTACTTATCCTGTATTATACTCCAGAGCTGCGCTCACTATTCTGCTGGTGCAGTCACTGTGCACATACATTACATTACTTATCCTGTACTGATCCTGAGTTACATCCTGTATTATACTCCAGAGCTGCGCTCACTATTCTGCTGGTACAGTCACTGTGTACATACATTACATTACTTATCCTGTACTGATCCTGAGTTACATCCTGTATTATACTCCAGAGCTGCGCTCACTATTCTGCTGGTGCAGTCACTGTGTACATACATTACATTACTTATCCTGTACTGATCCTGAGTTATATCCTGTATTATACTCCAGAGCTGCGCTCACTATTCTGCTGGTACAGTCACTGTGTACATACATTACATTACTTATCCTGTACTGATCCTGAGTTACATCCTGTATTATACTCCAGAGCTGCGCTCACTATTCTGCTGGTACAGTCACTGTGTACATACATTACATTACTTATCCTGTACTGATCCTGAGTTACATCCTGTATTATACTCCAGAGCTGCACTCACTATTCTGCTGGTACAGTCACTGTGTACATACATTACATTACTTATCCTGTACTGATCCTGAGTTACATCCTGTATTATACTCCAGAGCTGCGCTCACTATTCTGCTGGTACAGTCACTGCGTACATACATTACATTACTACATTACATTACTTATCCTGTATTATACTCCAGAGCTGCGCTCACTATTCTGCTGGTACAGTCACTGTGTACATACATTACATTACTTATCCTATACTGATCCTGAGTTATATCCTGTATTATACTCCAGAGCTGCGCTCACTATTCTGCTGGTACAGTCACTGTGTACATACATTACATTACTTATCCTGTACTGATCCTGAGTTACATCCTGTATTATACTCCAGAGCTGCACTCACTATTCTGCTGGTGCAGTCACTGTGTATATACATTACATTACTTATCCTGTATTATACTCCAGAGCTGCACTCACTATTCTGCTGGTACAGTCACTGTGTACATACATTACATTACTTATCCTGTACTGATCCTGAGTTACATCCTGTATTATACTCCAGAGCTGCACTCACTATTCTGCTGGTACAGTCACTGTGTACATACATTACATTACTTATCCTGTACTGATCCTGAGTTACATCCTGTATTATACTCCAGAGCTGCGCTCACTATTCTGCTGGTACAGTCACTGTGTACATACGTTACATTACTTATCCTGTACTGATCCTGAGTTACATCCTGTATTATACTCCAGAGCTGCGCTCACTATTCTGCTGGTACAGTCACTGTGTACATACATTACATTACTTATCCTGTACTGATCCTGAGTTACATCCTGTATTATACTCCAGAGCTGCACTCACTATTCTGCTGGTGCAGTCACTGTGTACATACATTACATTACTTATCCTGTACTGATCCTGAGTTACATCCTGTATTATACTCCAGAGCTGCGCTCACTATTCTGCTGGTGCAGTCACTGTGTACATACATTACATTACTTATCCTGTACTGATCCTGAGTTACATCCTGTATTATACTCCAGAGCTGCGCTCACTATTCTGCTGGTACAGTCACTGTGTACATACATTACATTACTTATCCTGTACTGATCCTGAGTTACATCCTGTATTATACTCCAGAGCTGCACTCACTATTCTGCTGGTGCAGTCACTGTGTACATACATTACATTACTTATCCTGTATTATACTCCAGAGCTGCGCTCACTATTCTGCTGGTGCAGTCACTGTGTACATACATTACATTACTTATCCTGTATTATACTCCAGAGCTGCGCTCACTATTCTGCTGGTGCAGTCACTGTGTACATACATTACATTACTTATCCTGTACTGATCCTGAGTTACATCCTGTATTATACTCCAGAGCTGCGCTCACTATTCTGCTGGTACAGTCCCTGTGTACATACATTACATTACTTATCCTGTATTATACTCCAGAGCTGCGCTCACTATTCTGCTGGTGCAGTCACTGTGTACATACATTACATTACTTACCCTGTACTGATCCTGAGTTACATCCTGTATTATACTCCAGAGCTGCACTCACTATTCTGCTGGTGCAGTCACTGTGTACATACATTACATTACTTATCCTGTACTGACCCTGAGTTACATCCTGTATTATACTCCAGAGCTGCGCTCACTATTCTGCTGGTACAGTCACTGTGTACATACATTACATTACTTACCCTGTACTGATCCTGAGTTACATCCTGTATTATACTCCAGAGCTGTGCTCACTATTCTGCTGGTGCAGTCACTGTGTACATACATTACATTACTTATCCTGTACTGATCCTGAGTTACATCCTGTATTATACTCCAGAGCTGCGCTCACTATTCTGCTGGTGCAGTCACTGTGTACATACATTACATTACTTATCCTGTATTATACTCCAGAGCTGCGCTCACTATTCTGCTGGTACAGTCACTGTGTACATACATTACATTACTTATCCTGTACTGATCCTGAGTTACATCCTGTATTATACTCCAGAGCTGCGCTCACTATTCTGCTGGTACAGTCACTGTGTACATACATTACATCACTTGATCCTGTATTATACTCCAGAGCTGCGCTCACTATTCTGCTGGTGCAGTCACTGTGCACATACATTACATTACTTATCCTGTACTGATCCTGAGTTACATCCTGTATTATACTCCAGAGCTGCGCTCGCTATTCTGCTGGTGCAGTTCCTTGTGTGTAGTAGATTGTCCCCCTGCGGTGCGGTGGTGTGATGTCACGAAGCTGCCCTCGTACATACCTGTCTGGCAGGTATATTTGCTGGACATTATCGCCCCTGTAATCCTATAATCTCCACAGTAGCCAGAGACCTTTAGTCGGTATTAGGAGGGGGTATATTCTGTTCCCTGCCCCGTCCTCCTCCACATTCCTGACTCTTAGTATTCTGTACTAATAACAATGTATCCTGTCGTTCTGGCTGCTCTGCTCACACAGGATTGTGTACACTGGATACAATTGTAGCGCACCCTCAGCTGTGGTCATCGCTAGGTCTATACTCTCTGGACATCTATACTGAGGCTGCAGCAGTGTCCATTAGTGTTAGACTGGAGGTCAGAGAGAATCTCAGACCCTATAGACACCCCTGATCTGCTGAGTGAACCCATCGGGCAACCTGTAGGGCTTCACTGAGACAGAAGAAGGTGAACGGTAGGAGAGGTGAGTGGTAGGACGGGGTGCGTGGTAGGACGGGGTGAGCAGTAGGTGGGGTGCACGGTAGGACAGGGTAAGCGGTAGGACAGGGTGCGCAGTAGGTGGGGTGCACGGTAGGACGGGGTGAGCGAGGGGTGAGGTGCAGGTAGGTGGGGTGCACGGTAGGAGGGGTGCACGGTAGGATGGGGTGAGCAGTAGGTGGGGTGCACGGTAGGAGGGGTGCATGGTAGAAGGGGTGAGCGGTAGGACGGGGTGCGCGGTAGGACGGGGTGCGCGGTAGGACGGGGTGCACGGTAGGACGGGGTGAGTGGTAGGAAGGGGTGCGCAGTAGGTGGGGTGCACGGTAGGACGGGGTGAGCAGTAGGTGGGGTGCACGGTAGGAGGGGTGCATGGTAGGAGGGGTGCACGGTAGGAGGGGTGAGTGGTAGGACGGGGGTGAGCGGTAGGACGGGCTGAGCGGTAGGACGGGGTGAGCGGTAGGACGGGCTGAGCGGTAGGACGGGGTGAGTGGTAGGACGGGGTGAGTGGTAGGACGGGGTGAGTGGTAGGACGGGGTGAGTGGTAGGACGGGCTGAGCGGTAGGACGGGGGTGAGTGGTAGGACGGGGTGAGTGGTAGGATAGGGTGAGCGGCAGGACGGGATGAGTGGCAGGACGAGGTGAGTGGTAGGACGGGCTGAGCGGTAGGACGGGGTGAGTGGTAGGGCGGGGCAGTCGCGTCTCCTGTCTGATTACCATCTCACTGACACATTTTACCTTATTTATCCCAAAACAAAAACCTGCAAACATCCAGATCCAGTGACTGATACAGGGACGCTGGGAAGATTATCCCAGGTGGGGGAAGGGGCTGCTCATCTGCTCACCTGACGCCAGGAGCCACACACAATACAGGGCTATCATGTGACAGCAGATAAAACCCCCACACATTTTATTTACTTAAGACCTGTCCACACTGTGCCGGCCCGGCACATCTGTCTGCAGCAGAGGAGGTGGGCTTCATGTACAGGGCCATTGTTACTGGATACCCCACACCAGTGGTTACCGAGTTTATGAAGTTGGGGCCCACTTTTAGACAAGACTTTTCTTTGGGATCCCCACTACTGTTCACCTGCACAACATGGATACCCCCTTAGTTTCCCTCACACAGTATATTGCCCCATAAGTACCCATGCAAAATACAATGCCGCCTTAGTGGCCCCTGCACAGTATAATGCCCCTGGCCACAGCACCCACACACAATATAATGTCCCCGGCCACAGCAAAGACACACAGTATAATGCCCTCGGCCACAGCACCCACACACAATATAATGCCCCTGCCACATCACCCACACACAATATAATGCCCCGGCCACAGCACCAACACACAGTATAATGCCCTCGGCCACAGCACACACACACACACACACACACACACAGTATAATGCCCCCAGCCACATAACCCACACACAGTATAATGCCCCCAGCCACAGCACCCACACACAGTATAATGTCCCCGGCCACAGCACCCACACACAGTATAATGCCCCCGGCCACAGCAAAGACACACAGTATAATGCCCTCGGCCAGAGCACCCACACACAATATAATGCCCACGGCCGCAGCACCCACACACAGTATAATCCCCCCGGCCACAGCACCCATACACAATATAATACCCCCAGCCACAGCACCCACACACAATATAATACCCCCGGCCACAGCACCCACACACAGTATAATGCCCCCGGCCACAGAACCCACACACAGTATAATGCCCCCAGCCACAGCACCCACACACAGTATAATCCCCCGGCCACAGCACCCACACACAGTATAATGCCCCCGGCCACAGAACCCACACACAGTATAATGCCCCCGGCCACAGCACCCACACACAGTATAATGCCCCCGGCCACAGCACCCACACACAGTATAATGCCCCCGGCCACAGCAATGACACACAGTATAATGCCCCCGGCCACAGAACCCACACACAGTATAATGCCCCCAGCCACAGCACCCACACACAGTATAATCCCCCGGCCACAGCACCCACACACAGTATAATGCCCCCGGCCACAGCACCCACACACACAATATAGTGCCCCCACCTTCCGCAGTATAATGCCCCCATACAGTATAATGCCCAGGGTGCGGGGAATGAGCGGTGAGTGTTTCTTCTTAGTACATATCTCTGTCTGGGTGTCAGCACCAATGCACACTACGTCATAGTGACGCCAGCAGTGGAGCACGAAGGGGGATCGGTGACCTTAGAGCGGTGAGCACTGACCTGGGCCATACTCACCGCTCCCTCCCTGGCCCCATCTGTCAGCAGTGGTGGGAGCGCTCATTACACTCCCAGTGCCAGGTGACGTCCTAGGCTGCCGCCCACCCCCTGCGGGTTCACAGCTCACATTTTGGGAATCAGAGCTCTAGATCTTCCCATTCCACCTGCCCGCTTATATTGGAGAGCCTCTATACGGAGCGTCCGTACATTATACATATGACGGATTGGTCGTGACCCTGCCGCACATTCGCGGTACACGGTGAGGTCAGGGTGCGGGTTTTGCAGCAGTTATTGCTGAATGTTGGGATTGTTGTGATTTTGATATTCACAGCCTTTTGGCTGCACCGTGTGAATACAACCTGCAGGTCCTAGCGATCACATCACCGCCCCTTTCCCGCTTCGCCATACTTGCGCCATTTCTACTTATTGTTTTAAGATAAGTTTTCTTTAGGACAGGCAGTAAAGTGAGTTTTGGTGGCGGGGCTGCTCCACAAGGTGACACTGAGCGCTCCAGAGTTGTCAGACTAGATCAGATGAAGAATCTCCATTCACTTCATGGAGCATTTCCGATTGTTAACGCTCCACAAATAACAGGCCGGAGCGCAGTGGAATAACCGGTCTCGAGGTGGGATGGGGCGTGTGGGTCTCAGTGTGTGCTCCTGAATGGGGCGACCGTGCACCGCACTCCTCTATTATTCTCTTGTTATTACAGGTGTCTGTGTAATATGGGGAGGGGGAGGGGACGATGGTGGTGACATTCCTCAGATCTCGATAATAGACCTGCTACAGCCGTCATTACAATAAATACATTACGGTTATTGACAGCTGACCTATTCATGAGCCGCGAGGTCGGGGGTGGAGGACGAGGGGCAATAGTGTTACTACATGTATAGCAGAAGGCTTAAAGGGACAGTGTCCTGGAGGTTATAATAGTGCCGGAGCGTAATAAGAGGAGCCGCTGATATCAGTCACATATATATCAGTGCCAGAGATACGTGACATAAAGTAGTGATCAGGGGAGGGGAGGGGAGGTTACAACACTTCCTGTCACTTTTTTCACGTTCCATTGAAGAGTTCTACAGTCAGCCTCAAGCCGGCCTGAAATGGTTTATAACAGATAGTAACAGATTGTATTCCCCTGTCCTACAGTCGGCCTCTCCTCTCCTGACATGGCTGATAACAGATAGTAATAGATTGTATTCCCCTGTCCTACAGTCGGCCTCTCCTCTCCTGACATGGCTGATAACAGATAGTAATAGATTGTATTCCCCTGTCCTACAGTCGGCCTCTCCCCTCCTGACATGGCTGATAACAGATAGTAATAGATTGTAGTCCCCTGTCCTACAGTCGGCCTCTCCCCTCCTGACATGGCTGATAACAGATAGTAATAGATTGTATTCCCCTGTCCTACAGTCGGCCTCTCCCCTCCTGACATGGCTGATAACAGATAGTAATAGATTGTATTCCCCTGTCCTACAGTCGGCCTCTCCCCTCCTGACATGGCTGATAACAGATAGTAATAGATTGTATTCCCCTGTCCTACAGTCGGCCCCCCTCCTGACACGGCTGATAACAGATAGTAATAGATTGTATTCCCCTGTCCTACAGTCGGCCTCTCCTCTCCTGATGTGGCTGATAACAGATAGTAATAGATTGTATTCCCCTGTCCTACAGTCGGCCTCTCCTCTCCTGATGTGGCTGATAACAGATAGTAATAGATTGTATTCCCCTGTCCTACAGTCGGCCTCTCCTCTCCTGACGTGGCTGATAACAGATAGTAATAGATTGTATTCCCCTGTCCTACAGTCGGCCTCTCCTCTCCTGACATGGCTGATAACAGATAGTAATAGATTGTATTCCCCTGTCCTACAGTCGGCCTCTCCCCCTCCTGACGTGGCTGATAACAGATAGTAATAGATTGTAGTCACCTGTCCTACAGTCGGCGTCTCCTCTCCTGACATGGCTGATAACAGATAGTAATAGATTGTATTCCCCTGTCCTACAGTCGGCCTCTCTCCTCCTGACATGGCTGATAACAGATAGTAATAGATTGTATTCCCCTGTCCTACAGTCGGCCTCTCCTCTCCTGACGTGTCTGATAACAGATAGTAATAGATTGTATTCCCCTGTCCTACAGTCGGCCTCTCCTCTCCTGACGTGGCTGATAACAGATAGTAATAGATTGTATTCCCCTGTCCTACAGTCGGCCTCTCCTCTCCTGACATGGCTGATAACAGATAGTAATAGATTGTATTCCCCTGTCCTACAGTCGGCCTCTCCCCTCCTGACACGGCTGATAACAGATAGTAATAGATTGTATTCCCCTGTCCTACAGTCGGCCTCTCCCCTCCTGACGTTGCTGATAACAGATAGTAATAGATTGTATTCCCCTGTCCTACAGTCGGCCTCTCCTCTCCTGACATGGCTGATAACAGATAGTAATAGATTGTATTCCCCTGTCCTACAGTCGGCCTCTCCCCTCCTGACATGGCTGATAACAGATAGTAATAGATTGTATTCCCCTGTCCTACAGTCGGCCTCTCCTCTCCTGACATGGCTGATAACAGATAGTAATAGATTGTATTCCCCTGTCCTACAGTCGGCCTCTCCCCTCCTGACATGGCTGATAACAGATAGTAATAGATTGTATTCCCCTGTCCTACAGTCGGCCTCTCCTCTCCTGACATGGCTGATAACAGATAGTAATAGATTGTATTCCCCTGTCCTACAGTCGGCCCCCCCTCCTGACACGGCTGATAACAGATAGTAATAGATTGTATTCCCCTGTCCTACAGTCGGCCTCTCCTCTCCTGATGTGGCTGATAACAGATAGTAATAGATTGTATTCCCCTGTCCTACAGTCGGCCTCTCCTCTCCTGACATGGCTGATAACAGATAGTAATAGATTGTATTCCCCTGTCCTACAGTCGGCCTCTCCCCTCCTGACATGGCTGATAACAGATAGTAATAGATTGTATTCCCCTGTCCTACAGTCGGCCTCTCGTTAGGTCCCAGTTAGCCTCCATTTCTGGATATGAGCCCGGTGCAATCATTTTGGGTCTTACAGGTTTTTGGTCCTTACAGGCGGCTGTAGTTCTCCTGCAGGATTGCTGCCTTATCTCTATGCTCCTGGACATGAAGGGTTACGGCAGGCGGCATTGTGGGTGGTATAGGGAGGTCACAGGTCACTGTTAGGGGTGTTGAGTGTTTACTAAACCTGTTCACAGGGCGAGAGAAAAAAAAGAATGTCAGGTATGTGGAGAGCTGTCAGGTCCTGCAAACTGACTGATGTAAGGCCTGCACCCCGAAAACATGACAGGGCGCCTCAAAAACATAGCACAAGCTGAAACCCAGATACACAGGGCACCCCAGAAATACAGGACACCCCAGATATACAGGACACCCCAGATACACAGGACACCCCAGATACACAGGACACCCCAGAAATACAGGACACCCCAGATACACAGGACACCCCAGATACACAGGACAGGACACCCCAGATACACAGGACACCCCAGATACACAGGACAGGACACCCCAGATACACAGGACACCCCAGATACACAGGACAGGACACCCCAGATACACAGGACACCCCAGATACACAGGACAGGACACCCCAGATACACAGGACAGGACCCCCCCAGATACACAGGACACCCCAGATATACAGGACACCCCAGATACACAGGACACCCCAGAAATACAGGACACCCCAGATACACAGGGCACCCCAGATACACAGGACAGGACACCCCAGATACACAGGACACCCCAGATACATAGGACAGGACACCCCAGATACACAGGACAGGACACCTCAGATATACAGGACAGGACACCCCAGATATACAGGACAGGACACCCCAGATACACAGGACCCCCCAGATACACAGGACACCCCAGATACACAGGACACCCCAGATACACAGGACAGGACACCCCAGATATACAGGACAGGACACCCCAGATACACAGGACCCCCCAGATACACAGGACAGGACACCCCAGATACACAGGACAGGACACCCCAGATATACAGGACAGGACACCCCAGATATACAGGACAGGACACCCCAGATATACAGGACAGGACACCCCAGATACACAGGACGGACCCCCAGATACACAGGACAGGACACCCCAGATACACAGGACAGGACACCCCAGATATACAGGACACCCCAGATACACAGGACAGGACACCCCAGATACACAGGACACCCCAGATACACAGGACAGGACACCCCAGATACACAGGACACCCCAGATACACAGGACACCCCAGATACACAGGACACCCCAGATACACAGGACACCCCAGGTACACAGGACAGGACACCCCAGATACACAGGACACCCCAGATACACAGGACACCCCAGATACACAGGACTGGACACCTCAGATACACAGGACAGGACACCCCAGATATACAGGACAGGACACCCCAGATACACAGGACAGGACACCCCACATATAGATGACACCCCAGATACACAGGATACCCCAACATACTCATTATCGCCTAGGCACAGAATGTACTCCATACTCCAAAACTTTAGTAACATCGTACCGTAAGAGCTAGGTATGCACTGCAACCCAAGACTGCAGCCGAGTGTGCTACACCTGTATCCAGTCTTCACAGATGTCTTTGAGGTAAAAGCCTGAATCCCAGACTGACAGTTGTGAACTGCACTGATACATTGTAACAAACTATCAGAAGAGAGAGTTGTACTGCTGATATATAAGACTTACAGAAAATTTGTAGACTATTGACAACTGTAACAAACCCTCAGCTGTGAGGAGTGTTACCCCTGTATGCAGGAATTGACTTGCAGACTTTGTTAGAAAGTTGCAAAACTTTTAACTGTGGGAATCATCTGTAATCTCATGTCTGTGGGATCCATCAATAATCTCATGTCTGTGGGATCCATCAATAATCTCATGTCTGTGGGATCCATCAATAATCTCATGTCTGTGGGAACTATCAGTATTGTCATGTCTGTGGGATCCATCTGTAATCTCATGTCTGTGGGATCCATCAATAATCTCATGTCTGTGGGATCCATCTGTAATCTCATGTCTATGGGATCCATCAATAATCTCATGTCTGTGGGATCCATCTGTAATCTCATGTCTGTGGGATCCATCTGTAATCTCATGTCTGTGGGATCCATCTGTAATCTCATGTCTGTGGGATCCATCTGTAATCTCATGTCTGTGGGATCCATCTGTAATCTCATGTCTGTGGGATCCATCTGTAATCTCATGTCTGTGGGATCCATCTGTAATCTCGTGTCTGTGGGATCCATCTGTAATCTCGTGTCTGTGGGATCCATCTGTAATCTCATGTCTGTGGGATCCATCTGTAATCTCGTGTCTGTGGGATCCATCTGTAATCTTGTGTCTGTGGGATCCATCTGTAATCTCATGTCTGTGGGATCCATCTGTAATCTCATGTCTGTGGGATCCATCTGTCTGTTGTGGGATCTATCTGTAATCTCGTGTCTGTGGGATCCATCTGTAATCTCGTGTCTGTGGGATCCATCTGTAATCTCGTGTCTGTGGGATCCATCTGTAATCTTGTGTCTGGGATCCATCTGTAATCTTGTGTCTGTGGGATCCATCTGTAATCTCGTGTCTGTGGGATCCATCTCTAATTTTATGTCTGTGGGATCCATCAGTAATTTCATGCTTGTAAGATCTAGCAGTAATCTCATGTCTGTGGGATCCATCAGTAATCTCATGTCTGTAGCATCCATAAATAATCTCATGTCTGTGGGATCCAGCAGTAGTCTAATGTATGTGGGATTCTTCAGTAATCTCATGCCTATGGGATCCATATGTAATCTCATACTTGTAAGATCTAGCAGTAATCTCATGTCTGTGGGATCCATTTGTAATCTCATGTCTGTGAGATAGACCTGAAATCTCATGTCTGTAGGATCATCAGTAATGTCAGGCCTGTGGCTGCCATCAGTTATTTTATGTCTGTGGGATCCACCAGTAGTCTAATGTCTTTGGGATTCTTCAGTAATCACATGTCTGTGGAATCCATCTCTAATCTTATGTCTGTGGGATCCATCTGTAATCTCATGTCTGTGGGATCCATTTGTAATCTCATATCTGTGGGATCCATCTGTAATCTCATGTCTGTGGGATCCATCTGTAATCTCATACCTGTGGGATCCTCCTTTACTCTCATGTCTGTAGCATCCATAAATAATCTCATGTCTGTGGGATCCATCTGTAATCTCATGTCTGTGGGATCCATCTGTAATCTCATACCTGTGGGATCCTCCTTTACTCTCATGTCTGTAGCATCCATAAATAATCTCATGTCTGTGGGATCCATCTGTAATCTCATGTCTGTGGGATCCATCTGTAATCTCATATCTGTGGGATCCTCCTTTACTCTCATGTCTGTAGCATCCATAAATAATCTCATGTCTGTGGGATCCATCAGTAATCTCATGTCTGTAGGATCCATCTGTAATCTCATATCTGTGGGATCCTCCTTTACTCTCATGTCTGTGGGATCCATCTGTAATCTCATGTCTGTGGGATCCATCTGTAATCTCATATCTGTGGGATCCTCCTTTACTCTCATGTCTGTAGCATCCCATCCATAAATAATCTTATGTCTGTGGGATCCATCAGTAATCTCATGTCTGTAGGATCCATCAGTAATCTCAGGTCTGTAGGATCCATCAGTAATCTCAGGTCTGTGGGATCCATCTGTAATCTCATGTCTGTAGCATCCATAAATAATCTCATGTCTGTGGGATCCAGCAGTAGTCTAATGTATGTGGGATTCTTCATTAATCTCATGCCTATGGGATCCATCAGTATTCTCATACTTGTAAGATCTAGCAGTAATCTCATGTCTGTGGGATCCATTTTAAATATCATGTCTGTGAGATTAACCTGAATTCTCATGTCTGTAGGATCATCAGTAATGTCAGGCCTGTGGCTGCCATCAGTTATTTTATGTCTGTGGGATCCACCAGTAGTCTAATGTCTGTGGGATTCTTCAGTAATCACATGTCTGTGGTAGCCATCATTATTTTCATTTGTCTGTGGGACCAATCAATAATCTCATGTTTATGGGATCCAACATTAATTTTATGCTTATGGGGTTAATCGGTAATCTAATGCCTATTGGTTCCATCAGTATTCTCATGTCTGTGGGATCCATCAGTATTCTCATGTCTGTGGGATCCATCAATAATATCATGTCTATGGGATCCACCTGTACTCTCATGTCTGTAGCATCCATAAATAATCTCATGCCTATGGTATCCATCAGTATTCTCATGTCTTTGGGATCCATATGTAATCTCATACTTTAAGATCTAGCAGTAATCTCATGTCTATGGGATCTATCAGTATTGGTTTGTCTGTGGAATCCATCTGTAATCTCATGTCTGTGGGATCCATCTGTAATCTCATATCTGTGGGATCCATCTGTAATCTCATATCTGTGGGATCCATCAGTAATCTCATGTCTGTGGGATCCATCAGTAATCTCATGCTTGTAAAATGTAGCAGTACATTATCTGTACTCAGAGAGTTATCACTGTGTGTTATCTGTGGTGTTACATAGGACTGCAGGTGACATCTACTACATTATCTGTACTCAGAGAGTTATCACTGTGTTATCTGTGGTGTTACATAGGACTGCCGGTGACATCTACTACATTATCTGTACTCAGAGAGTTATCACTGTGTTATCTGTGGTGTTACATAGGACTGCAGGTGACATCTACTACATTATCTGTACTCAGAGAGTTATCACTGTGTTATCTGTGGTGTTACATAGGACTGCAGGTGACATCTACTACATTATCTGTACTCAGAGAGTTATCACTGTGTTATCTGTGGTGTTACATAGGACTGCAGGTGACATCTACTACATTATCTGTACTCAGAGAGTTATCACTGTGTTATCTGTGGTGTTACATAGGACTGCAGGTGACATCTACTACATTATCTGTACTCAGAGAGTTATCACTGTGTTATCTGTGGTGTTACATAGGACTGCAGGTGACATCTACTACATTATCTGTCCTCAGAGAGTTATCACTGTGTTATCTGTGGTGTTACATAGGACTGCAGGTGACATCTACTACATTATCTGTACTCAGAGAGTTATCACTGTGTTATCTGTGGTGTTACATAGGACTGCAGGTGACATCTACTACATTATATGTACTCAGAGAGTTATCACTGTGTTATCTGTGGTGTTACATAGGACTGCAGGTGACATCTACTACATTATCTGTACTCAGAGAGTTATCACTGTGTTATCTGTGGTGTTACATAGGACTGCAGGTGACATCTACTACATTATCTGTACTCAGAGAGTTATCACTGTGTTATCTGTGGTGTTACATAGGACTGCAGGTGACATCTACTACATTATCTGTACTCAGAGAGTTATCACTGTGTTATCTGTGGTGTTACATAGGACTGCAGGTGACCTCTACTACATTATCTGTGCTCAGAGAGTTATCACTGTGTTATCTGTGGTGTTACATAGGACTGCAGGTGACATCTACTACATTATCTGTACTCAGAGAGTTATCACTGTGTTATCTGTGGTGTTACATAGGACTGCAGGTGACATCTACTACATTACCTGTACTCAGAAAGTTATCACTGTGTTATCTGTGGTGTTACATAGGACTGCAGGTGACATCTACTACATTATCTGTACTCAGAGAGTTATCACTGTGTGTTATCTGTGGTGTTACATAGGACTGCAGGTGACATCTACTACATTATCTGTACTCAGAGAGTTATCACTGTGTTATCTGTGGTGTTACATAGGACTGCAGGTGACATCTACTACATTACCTGTACTCAGAGAGTTATCACTGTGTTATCTGTGGTGTTACATAGGACTGCAGGTGACACTACTACATTATCTGTACTCAGAGAGTTATCACTGTGTTATCTGTGGTGTTACATAGGACTGCAGGTGACATCTACTACATTATCTGTACTCAGAGAGTTATCACTGTGTTATCTGTGGTGTTACATAGGACTGCATGTGCCATCTACTACATTATCTGTACTCAGAGAGTTATCACTGTGTTATCTGTGGTGTTACATAGGACTGCAGGTGACATCTACTACATTATCTGTACTCAGAGAGTTATCACTGTGTTATCTGTGGTGTTACATAGGACTGCAGGTGACATCTACTACATTACCTGTACTCAGAGAGTTATCACTGTGTGATATCTGTGGTGTTACATAGGACTGCAGGTGACATCTACTACATTATCTGTACTCAGAGAGTTATCACTGTGTGTTATCTGTGGTGTTACATAGGACTGCAGGTGACATCTACTACATTATCTGTACTCAGAGAGTTATCACTGTGTTATCTGTGGTGTTACATAGGACTGCAGGTGACACTACTACATTATCTGTACTCAGAGAGTTATCACTGTGTTATCTGTGGTGTTACATAGGACTGCAGGTGACATCTACTACATTATCTGTACTCAGAGAGTTATCACTGTGTTATCTGTGGTGTTACATAGGACTGCAGGTGACACTACTACATTACCTGTACTCAGAGAGTTATCACTGTGTGTTATCTGTGGTGTTACATAGGACTGCAGGTGACATCTACTACATTACCTGTACTCAGAGAGTTATCACTGTGTTATCTGTGGTGTTACATAGGACTGCAGGTGACATCTACTACATTATCTGTACTCAGAGAGTTATCGCTGTGTTATCTGTGGTGTTACATAGGACTGCAGGTGACACCTACTACATTATCTGTACTCAGAGAGTTATCACTGTGTTATCTGTGGTGTTACATAGGACTGCAGGTGACATCTACTACACTATCTGTACTCAGAGAGTTATCGCTGTGTTATCTGTGGTGTTACATAGGACTGCAGGTGACACTACTACATTATCTGTACTCAGAGAGTTATCACTGTGTTATCTGTGGTGTTACATAGGACTGCAGGTGACATCTACTACATTATCTGTACTCAGAGAGTTATCACTGTGTTATCTGTGGTGTTACATAGGACTGCAGGTGACATCTACTACATTATCTGTACTCAGAGAGTTATCGCTGTGTTATCTGTGGTGTTACATAGGACTGCAGGTGACACTACTACATTATCTGTACTCACAGTTATCACTGTGTTATCTGTGGTGTTACATAGGACTGCAGGTGACACCTACTACATTATCTGTACTCAGAGAGTTATCACTGTGTTATCTGTGGTGTTACATAGGACTGCAGGTGACACTACTACATTATCTGTACTCAGAGAGTTATCACTGTGTTATCTGTGGTGTTACATAGGACTGCAGGTGACACTACTACATTATCTGTACTCAGAGAGTTATCACTGTGTTATCTGTGGTGTTACATAGGACTGCAGGTGACACTACTACATTATCTGTACTCAGAGAGTTATCACTGTGTTATCTGTGGTGTTACATAGGACTGCAGGTGACATCTACTACATTACCTGTACTCAGAGAGTTATCACTGTGTTATCTGTGGTGTTACATAGGACTGCAGGTGACATCTACTACATTACCTGTACTCAGAGAGTTATCACTGTGTTATCTGTGGTGTTACATAGGACTGCAGGTGACACACTACTACATTATCTGTACTCAGAGAGTTATCACTGTGTTATCTGTGGTGTTACATAGGACTGCAGGTGACATCTACTACATTATCTGTACTCAGAGAGTTATCACTGTGTTATCTGTGGTGTTACATAGGACTGCCGGTGACACCTACTACATTATCTGTACTCAGAGAGTTATCACTGTGTTATCTGTGGTGTTACATAGGACTGCAGGTGACACCTACTACATTATCTGTACTCAGAGAGATATCACTGTGTTATCTGTGGTGTTACATAGGACTGCAGGTGACATCTACTACATTATCTGTACTCAGAGAGTTATCACTGTGTTATCTGTGGTGTTACATAGGACTGCAGGTGACATCTACTAAATTATCTGTACTCAGAGAGTTATCGCTGTGTTATCTGTGGTGTTACATAGGACTGCAGGTGACATCTACTACATTATCTGTACTCAGAGAGTTATCACTGTGTTATCTGTGGTGTTACATAGGACTGCCGGTGACACTACTACATTATCTGTACTCAGAGAGTTATCACTGTGTTATCTGTGGTGTTACATAGGACTGCAGGTGACATCTACTACATTATCTGTACTCAGAGAGTTATCACTGTGTGTTATCTGTGGTGTTACATAGGACTGCAGGTGACACTACTACATTATCTGTACTCAGAGAGTTATCACTTGTGTTATCTGTGGTGTTACATAGGACTGCAGGTGACACCTACTACATTATCTGTACTCAGAGAGTTATCACTGTGTTATCTGTGGTGTTACATAGGACTGCAGGTGACACTACTACATTATCTGTACTCAGAGAGTTATCACTGTGTTATCTGTGGTGTTACATAGGACTGCAGGTGACATCTACTACATTATCTGTACTCAGAGAGTTATCACTGTGTTATCTGTGGTGTTACATAGGACTGCAGGTGACATCTACTACATTATCTGTACTCAGAGAGTTATCACTGTGTTATCTGTGGTGTTACATAGGACTGCAGGTGACATCTACTACATTATCTGTACTCAGAGAGTTATCACTGTGTGTTATCTGTGGTGTTACATAGGACTGCAGGTGACACTACTACATTATCTGTACTCAGAGAGTTATCACTGTGTTATCTGTGGTGTTACATAGGACTGCAGGTGACATCTACTACATTATCTGTACTCAGAGAGTTATCACTGTGTTATCTGTGGTGTTACATAGGACTGCAGGTGACATCTACTACATTATCTGTACTCAGAGAGTTATCACTGTGTTATCTGTGGTGTTACATAGGACTGCAGGTGACATCTACTACATTATCTGTACTCAGAGAGTTATCACTGTGTTATCTGTGGTGTTACATAGGACTGCAGGTGACATCTACTACATTACCTGTACTCAGAGAGTTATCACTGTGTTATCTGTGGTGTTACATAGGACTGCAGGTGACATCTACTACATTATCTGTACTCAGAGAGTTATCACTGTGTGTTATCTGTGGTGTTACATAGGACTGCAGGTGACATCTACTACATTATCTGTACTCAGAGAGTTATCACTGTGTTATCTGTGGTGTTACATAGGACTGCAGGTGACACTACTACATTATCTGTACTCAGAGAGTTATCACGTGTGTTATCTGTGGTGTTACATAGGACTGCATGTGCCATCTACTACATTATCTGTACTCAGAGAGTTATCACTGTGTTATCTGTGGTGTTACATAGGACTGCAGGTGACATCTACTACATTATCTGTACTCAGAGAGTTATCACTGTGTTATCTGTGGTGTTACATAGGACTGCAGGTGACATCTACTACATTATCTGTACTCAGAGAGTTATCACTGTGTTATCTGTGGTGTTACATAGGACTGCAGGTGACATCTACTACAGTATCTGTACTCAGAGAGTTATCACTGTGTTATCTGTGGTGTTACATAGGACTGCAGGTGACATCTACTACATTATCTGTACTCAGAGAGTTATCACTGTGTTATCTGTGGTGTTACATAGGACTGCATGTGCCATCTACTACATTATCTGTACTCAGAGAGTTATCACTGTGTGTTATCTGTGGTGTTACATAGGACTGCAGGTGACATCTACTACATTATCTGTACTCAGAGAGTTATCACTGTGTTATCTGTGGTGTTACATAGGACTGCAGGTGACATCTACTACATTATCTGTACTCAGAGAGTTATCACGTGTGTTATCTGTGGTGTTACATAGGACTGCAGGTGACATCTACTACATTATCTGTACTCAGAGAGTTATCACTGTGTGTTATCTGTGGTGTTACATAGGACTGCAGGTGACATCTACTACATTATCTGTACTCAGAGAGTTATCACTGTGTTATCTGTGGTGTTACATAGGACTGCAGGTGACATCTACTACATTATCTGTACTCAGAGAGTTATCACTGTGTTATCTGTGGTGTTACATAGGACTGCAGGTGACACTACTACATTATCTGTACTCAGAGAGTTATCACTGTGTTATCTGTGGTGTTACATAGGACTGCAGGTGACATCTACTACATTATCTGTACTCAGAGAGTTATCACTGTGTTATCTGTGGTGTTACATAGGACTGCAGGTGACATCTACTACATTATCTGTACTCAGAGAGTTATCACGTGTGTTATCTGAGGTGTTACATAGGACTGCAGGTGACATCTAGTACATTATCTGTACTCAGAGAGTTATCACTGTGTGTTATCTGTGGTGTTACATAGGACTGCAGGTGACACTACTACATTATCTGTACTCAGAGAGTTATCACTGTGTTATCTGTGGTGTTACATAGGACTGCAGGTGACATCTACTACATTATCTGTACTCAGAGAGTTATCACTGTGTTATCTGTGGTGTTACATAGGACTGCAGGTGACATCTACTACATTATCTGTACTCAGAGAGTTATCACTGTGTTATCTGTGGTGTTACATAGGACTGCAGGTGACACCTACTACATTATCTGTACTCAGAGAGTTATCACTGTGTTATCTGTGGTGTTACATAGGACTGCAGGTGACATCTACTACATTATCTGTACTCAGAGAGTTATCACTGTGTTATCTGTGGTGTTACATAGGACTGCAGGTGACATCTACTACATTATCTGTACTCAGAGAGTTATCGCTGTGTTATCTGTGGTGTTACATAGGACTGCAGGTGACATCTACTACATTATCTGTACTCAGAGAGTTATCGCTGTGTTATCTGTGGTGTTACATAGGACTGCAGGTGACATCTACTACATTATCTGTACTCAGAGAGTTATCACTGTGTGTTATCTGTGGTGTTACATAGGACTGCAGGTGACATCTACTACATTATCTGTACTCAGAGAGTTATCACTGTGTTATCTGTGGTGTTACATAGGACTGCAGGTGACATCTACTACATTATCTGTACTCAGAGAGTTATCACTGTGTTATCTGTGGTGTTACATAGGACTGCAGGTGACACCTACTACATTATCTGTACTCAGAGAGTTATCACTGTGTTATCTGTGGTGTTACATAGGACTGCAGGTGACATCTACTACATTATCTGTACTCAGAGAGTTATCGCTGTGTGTTATCTGTGGTGTTACATAGGACTGCAGGTGACATCTACTACATTATCTGTACTCAGAGAGTTATCACTGTGTGTTATCTGTGGTGTTACATAGGACTGCAGGTGACACTACTACATTATCTGTGCTCGGAGAGTTATCACTGTGTTATCTGTGGTGTTACATAGGACTGCAGGTGACATCTACTACATTATCTGTACTCAGAGAGTTATCACTGTGTTATCTGTGGTGTTACATAGGACTGCAGGTGACATCTACTACATTATCTGTACTCAGAGAGTTATCACTGTGTGTTATCTGTGGTGTTACATAGGACTGCAGGTGACATCTACTACATTATCTGTACTCAGAGAGTTATCACTGTGTTATCTGTGGTGTTACATAGGACTGCAGGTGACACCTACTACATTATCTGTACTCAGAGAGTTATCACTGTGTGTTATCTGTGGTGTTACATAGGACTGCAGGTGACATCTACTACATTATCTGTACTCAGAGAGTTATCACTGTGTTATCTGTGGTGTTACATAGGACTGCAGGTGACATCTACTACATTATCTGTACTCAGAGAGTTATCACTGTGTTATCTGTGGTGTTACATAGGACTGCAGGTGACATCTACTACATTATCTGTACTCAGAGAGTTATCAGTGTGTTATCTGTGGTGTTACATAGGACTGCAGGTGACATCTACTACATTATCTGTACTCAGAGAGTTATCACTGTGTTATCTGTGGTGTTACATAGGACTGCAGGTGATATATACTACATTATCTGTACTCAGAGAGTTATCACTGTGTGTTATCTGTGGTGTTACATAGGACTGCAGGTGACATCTACTACATTATCTGTACTCAGAGAGTTATCACTGTGTTATCTGTGGTGTTACATAGGACTGCAGGTGACATCTACTACATTATCTGTACTCAGAGAGTTATCACTGTGTTATCTGTGGTGTTACATAGGACTGCAGGTGATATATACTACATTATCTGTACTCAGAGAGTTATCCCACTGTGTTATCTGTGGTGTTACATAGGACTGCAGGTGACATCTACTACATTATCTGTACTCAGAGAGTTATCACTGTGTTATCTGTGGTGTTACATAGGACTGCAGGTGACATCTACTACATTATCTGTACTCAGAGAGTTATCGCTGTGTTATCTGTGGTGTTACATAGGACTGCAGGTGACATCTACTACATTATCTGTACTCAGAGAGTTATCACTGTGTTATCTGTGGTGTTACATAGGACTGCAGGTGACATCTACTACATTATCTGTACTCAGAGAGTTATCACTGTGTTATCTGTGGTGTTACATAGGACTGCAGGTGACACTACTACATTATCTGTACTCAGAGAGTTATCACTGTGTGTTATCTGTGGTGTTACATAGGACTGCAGGTGACACCTACTACATTATCTGTACTCAGAGAGTTATCACGTGTGTTATCTGTGGTGTTACATAGGACTGCAGGTGACACTACTACATTATCTGTACTCAGAGAGTTATCACTGTGTTATCTGTGGTGTTACATAGGACTGCAGGTGACATCTACTACATTATCTGTACTCAGAGAGTTATCACTGTGTTATCTGTGGTGTTACATAGGACTGCAGGTGACATCTACTACATTATCTGTACTCAGAGAGTTATCACTGTGTGTTATCTGTGGTGTTACATAGGACTGCAGGTGACATCTACTACATTATCTGTACTCAGAGAGTTATCACTGTGTGTTATCTGTGGTGTTACATAGGACTGCAGGTGACATCTACTACATTATCTGTACTCAGAGAGTTATCACTGTGTGTTATCTGTGGTGTTACATAGGACTGCAGGTGACACCTACTACATTATCTGTACTCAGAGAGTTATCACTGTGGTATCTGTGGTGTTACATAGGACTGCAGGTGACACTACTACATTATCTGTACTCAGAGAGTTATCACTGTGTTATCTGTGGTGTTACATAGGACTGCCGGTGACATCTTGTATACTTCCCATAATTCCCTCTCTGTATATATAAGCATTGCTTTTCTCTGGTATGAATAGAATGCTAGGGCAGGACTGACACTTTCTGTATTATTTATCACTATTATTACTGATATATTTTCTGCTTATTCTTATGCCATGTTTGTACTTTTTCATGAATTCCCCCACATCTCCTGTTGCTTCAGTCATTTGCACGAACTCCGCATTATTGGTTTTTACCCAGATAAGGGAACTTGTCGGTTTCATCACCCTCGATGTGCCAACTCCATTTAACCGCTTCATTGATGAAATTTCAGCCGTCTCCAGATACGAGGGGGGGGGTCACGTGTGTGTGTGTGACGGACGTGGTGGCACATATATAGGGGACATGGGGGTCACGTGTGTGTGACACGTATATAGGGGACATGGGGGGTCGCGTGTGTGTGACACGTATATAGGGGACATGGGGGTCACGTGTGTGTGACACGTATATAGGGGACATGGGGGGTCACGTGTGTGTGACACGTATATAGGGGACATGAGGGGTCACGTGTGTGTGACACGTATATAGGGGACATGGGGGTCACGTGTGTGTGACACGTATATAGGGGACATGGGGGGTCACGTGTGTGTGACACGTATATAGGGGACATGAGGGGTCACGTGTGTGTGACACGTATATAGGGGACATGGGGGTCACGTGTGTGTGACACGATATAGGGGACAGAACGTGTGTGTGACACGTATATAGGGGACATGAGGGTCACGTGTGTGTGACACGTATATAGGGGACATGGGGGTCACGGTGTGTGACACGTATTAGGGGACATGGGGGCACGTGTGTGTGACACGTATAGGGGACATGGGGGGGTACGTGTGTGGCGACATGGGGGTCACGGTGTGTGACACGTATATAGGGGACATGGGGGGTCACGTGTGTGTGACACGTATATAGGGGACATGGGGGGTCACGTGTGTGTGACACATATATAGGGGACATGGGGACGGGTGTGACACGTGAGGGGGTACACGGGGGCACGTATATAGGGGGCATGGGGGGTCACGGTGTGTGACACGTATGGGGATGGGGGGACACGGGTGACACGGGGGACATGGGGGTGTGTGTGTGACACATATATAGAGGACATGGGGGTTCACGTGTGTGTGACACGTATATAGGGGACATGGGGGGTCACGTGTGTGTGACACGTATATAGGGGACATGAGGGGACACGTATATAGGGGACATGAGGGGACACGTATATAGGGGACATGGGGGTCACGTGTGTGTGACACGTATATAGGGGACATGGGGGTCACGTGTGTGTGACACGTATATAGAGGACATGGGGGGGTCACGTGTGTGTGACACGTATATAGGGGGCGTGGGGGGGGGGTATATAGGGGACATGGAGGGAGTGTGTGTGACACGTATATAGGGGACATGGGGGGTCACGTGTGTGTGACACGTATATAGGGGACATGGGGGGTCACGTGTGTGTGACACGTATATAGGGGACATGGGGGGTCACGTGTGTGTGACACGTATAAGGGGCTGAGGGGACACGTATATAGGGGACATGGGGGGTCACGTGTGTGACACTCAGAGAGGGGACATGGGGGGGCTGATCGGATTGTAGAGATCGATAGATCCGCATGAAAAGGATTTTACAGAAATATTAATCATTTCCTTTCATGTCGTCCTTCATTCCATCGGTGACTTCCATTCTGTGGGTTTGCGCCTTTAATGGAGGTGAATCTCTCTTGGTCACGCCCCCTGTCATGGCTGCCACATAGGTAGTCACCCAGCTTTTCCAGAAATAGATCATAGTAATAAAGTAACGAGCAAGAAGTGACGTTAAATCTTTAGACATCTGGCGGCGGCGAGGGATGAGACTCGGGCCCGTCATATTCTACGAGGAGTGGAGCTGCCCTTTAAGTAGTCGCCATCCTTCGCCGTCATTGATCCCGATCCTTCCATTCTCCGATGAGGAAGAGAACAGACGTCACGGGGTTAAAATAAACCGATATTAATAACTTTGTGGCCGCAGCGGCCCCTCCCCCCAGATTCCGGGGCCTGTATATAGATGTATGTGTATGATGTGTGCGGACACATTGTATGGCGGCCTCCTGTTACAGTGTCATATAATGCAGCCCCCCCCCCCCTCGCCCCCACTGTGGCGCAATGTGAAGAATGTAACGCATCAGCCGGGCCATAAATAATCCCCCTCCTGGCATAAAGGACGAGCCTATTAAATAGAGAAACCAGATGAACCGCATTCCCGCCCCCCCCCCCCACTCCCTATTAAATTAGATGTCACGCCACCCCCCTCCCTGCTGTCATTCTCACGCCTTAACCCCTTCAGCCACGGTCACTGATACAGAAGGATCCTCCAAGGATCAGGGCCAGCAACAGGTCCGCCATATCGGGGCCTGCCCATAAACGTGCGCGCCCGCCGGGTGACTTCACATTTGGCGCCTGATATCAGCTGCAGCCGGCTAAATCTGGCCGCTTGTGGCCCCCAATCCCATGGGCCCCCACCTCATGATTGTATGGACGCCATTAGATTGTAAGCTCTTGTACTTCCTCCTACCTCCAATCTCCGTGTGATAGTCACATGACCGTGAGAAATAAACCGACGTCTGCACGGTGATTTGTATCCGCCGCACACAATATAGCAGGGGCGCTCCTGGGCCCCAATGCTAAATCTATAAGGGGCCCCACTTACCATGTGCTAGCTATAATACTGAGACCTTTGGGCCCCCTGAGGCTCTAGGGCCCGCTAGTGATTGCTACCTCCGCACCGCCAACGGCCGGTGACACTCGGCTCTGCTACATCTATATAACGGAGAAGGTAAGGTCAGTGATGGCGACCACATACCAGGTATGTTATACTCCAGTCACATCCAGAGCAGCAGTCACAGCGGTGACATATCTGTAACGGGGCCCCAATTACCATGTAATACTGGGATCATCCTATAGAGAGACGTCGGGGCCCGGTACCACCCTATAGCTGTAGTGATCCATGAAAACAGGACCTAAAAATCAGTGGTGTGAACATGTCCCTAGGATTGCATTGACTTTAGTGCAGCCGTGTGACTACCATTTTCTTTTAGTTAGCGGGTGGCGGTATTATTAACTCCACCAATGGCCTCCATTGCCAGGTGTTGGCGCTGATAACGCTACATGGCGCAGCTGTGCGACTGTGTCAGGCGTTGTATACAGCGTGACACGTGCCCTGCAGCTGCTGTTACCCTGCAGTTGGTGCTGTTGTCCTCTGGTATCAGGTGTGTCTCCAGACAATGGCTCACTGTGGCGCCCCCAGCTGCCCATCCGATGGTCGCACGTCCTAATCAGCGCAGGCGTGGCGACCAGTGCCGGGCTTGTAGCCACTATGGCGGCCATTATGTACATACTGGTCATAGACGGTAACGGCCCCAACAGTCAGGACGCCATCGCGCCAGAACGTAGAAACGCCGTCTGGATACGGTTTTAGTCTGAGGGCCACAAAAAGTGCTGAAGGTCATAGGTCCAGACCGATCCCCAACACACCGAGGCAGAGGGGCCCGCAAGGATCGGGGAGCGATGACCGCCTGTCCCTAAGTGTGGAAGGCCCCCCGGGTGTCCTGACAGGCCAGGATCAGCTCCGCCAGAAGGGGGTAAGACCCATAACATCCCTAAATAATCAGGATACTGCGCCATTTTACAGCTGTGACACGGGATACGGTGCCGGTTCCCGCGTCATGTGACGGACCCCCAGCCCGCGGCGCCTTCCCGGTGCTAATCTCCCGCCGGCTCCTGTTCGCTGCTTTCCACATGTTCCTCTGTCTGGCCGCCAACCAAACACAAACCCAAAAAAAGAGGAAGCTGGCGGGGATATCCCTTCATTAGTCAGAGGCTGCCATCGGGCAGGCAGCCAGGGAGCTGACGTCGCCGCCCTGAGCCATGTACCACCTGCAGCCGGAGACCACCGCGCGTCACCAGAGCCGGCAGATTAGGCAAATGGTGGACGGGCGCGACAATTTGCATCTGTCTATACAAACCTGCGAGTGACAGGCGCTGGATTAACCCCTCAAAGTACAGAGCCTGACTCAGTAATGTATCACAATGTATCTAATGGATGTATCCCAGCTCTAAAGGATACTCCGTTATCAGTATATAAGTGTACGAACAATCAGTACTGACTACTGCTGTATCTAAGCCATTTGTCTGTTGAACTGTGTATCTAATCCTATCATGTGTGATACAGACTGCTGAATAGTATATTTAATGCTGTGTTGTGTGATACAGTCACAATATGTGTGTATCTAAGACTGTAATGTTGGATACATTCTCTTTTATATATCATCACCCCCTTTTGAACACCCGATCTCTGTGAGTGAGAGTCACCGAGAGGGCCACAGGGACCCCGAGTATCATTATCCTGTACCCCCAGTGTCAGCCTGTCATTATCCTGTACCCCAAGTATCAGCCTGTCATTATCCTGTACCCCCAGGTCAGCCGTCATTATCCTGTACCCCCAGTGTCAGCCTGCATTATCCGTACCCCCAGTGTCAGCCTGTCATTATCCCGTACCCCCAGGTCAGCCTGTCATTATCCTGTACCCCCAGTGTCAGCCTGTCATTATCCTGTACCCCAAGTGTCAGCCTGTCATTATCCTGTACCCCCAGGTCAGCCTGTCATTATCCTGTACCCCCAGTGTCATCCTGTCATTATCCTGTCCCCCAGTGTCAGCCTGTCATTATCCTGTACCCCCAGTGTCAGCCTGTCATTATCCTGTCCCCAAATGTCAGCCTGTCATTATCCTGTACCCCCAGTGTCAGCCTGTCATTATCCTGTACCCCCAGTGTCAGCCTGCCATTATCCTATACCCCCAGTGTCAGCCTGTCATTATCCTGTACCCCAAGTGTCAGCCTGTCATTATCCTGTACCCCCAGTGTCAGCCTGTCATTATCCTGTACCCCCAGTGTCAGCCTGCCATTATCCTGTACCCCCAGTGTCAGCCTGTCATTATCCTGTACCCCCAGTGTCAGCCTGTCATTATCCTGTACCCCAAGTGTCAGCCTGTCATTATCCTGTACCCCCAGTGTCAGCCTGTCATTATCCTGTACCCCAAGTGTCAGCCTGTCATTATCCTGTACCCCCAGTGTCAGCCTGTCATTATCCTGTACCCCCAGTGTCAGCCTGCCATTATCCTGTACCCCCAGTGTCAGCCTGTCATTATCCTGTACCCCCAGTGTCAGCCTGTCATTATTCTGTACCCCCAGTGTCAGCCTGTCATTATCCTGTACCCCCAGTGTCAGCCTGTCATTATCCTGTACCCCCAGTGTCAGCCTGTCATTATCCTGTACCCCGAATGTCAGCCTGTCATTATCCTGTACCCCCAGTGTCAGCCTGTCATTATCCTGTACCCCCAGTGTCAGCCTGTCATTATCCTGTACCCCAAGTGTCAGCCTGTCATTATCCTGTACCCCCAGTGTCAGCCTGTCATTATCCTGTACCCCGAGTGTCAGCCTGTCATTATCCTGTACCCTGAGTGTCAGCCTGTCATTATCCTGTACCCCCAGTGTCAGCCTGTCATTATCCTGTACCCCAAGTGTCATCCTGTCATTATCCTGTACCCCGAGTGTCAGCCTGTCATTATCCTGTACCCCGAGTGTCAGCCTGTCATTATCCTGTACCCTGAGTGTCAGCCTGTCATTATCCTGTACCCCCAGTGTCAGCCTGTCATTATCCTGTACCCCGAGTGTCAGCCTGTCATTATCCTGTACCCCGAGTGTCAGCCTGTCATTATCCTGTACCCCGAGTGTCAGCCTGTCATTATCCTGTACCCTGAGTGTCAGCCTGTCATTATCCTGTACCCCCAGTGTCAGCCTGTCATTATCCTGTACCCCGAGTGTCAGCCTGTCATTATCCTGTACCCCCAGTGTCAGCCTGTCATTATCCTGTACCCCCAGTGTCAGCCTGTCATTATCCTGTACCCCCAGTGTCAGCCTGTCATTATCCCGTACCCCCAGTGTCAGCCTGTCATTATCCTGTACCCCCAGTGTCAGCCTGTCATTATCCCGTACCCCCAGTGTCAGCCTGTCATTATCCTGTACCCCCAGTGTCAGCCTGCCATTATCCTGTACCCCCAGTGTCAGCCAGTCATTATCCTGTACCCCCAGTGTCAGCCTGTCATTATCCCGTACCCCCAGTGTCAGCCTGTCATTATCCTGTACCCCCAGTGTCAGCCTGCCATTATCCTGTACCCCCAGTGTCAGCCTGTCATTATTCTGTACCCCCAGTGTCAGCCTGTCATTATCCTGTACCCCCAGTGTCAGCCTGTCATTATCCTGTACCCCCAGTGTCAGCCTGTCATTATCCTGTACCCCGAGTGTCAGCCTGTCATTATCCTGTACCCCCAGTGTCAGCCGGTCATTATCCCGTACCCCCAGTGTCAGCCTGTCATTATCCCGTACCCCCAGTGTCAGCCTGTCATTATCCCGTACCCCCAGTGTCAGCCTGTCATTATCCCGTACCCCGAGTGTCAGCATGTCATTATCCTGTACCCCCAGCGTCAGCCTGTCATTATCCCGTACCCCAAGTGTCCGCCTGTCATTATCCTGTACCCCGAGTGTCAGCCTGTCATTATCCTGTACCCCCAGTGTCAGCCTGTCATTATCCTGTACCCCCAGTGTCATCCTGTCATTATCCTGTACCCCCAGTGTCAGCCTGTCATTATCCTGTACCCCCAGTGTCAGCCTGTCATTATCCTGTACCCCCAGTGTCAGCCTGTCATTATCCTGTACCCCCAGTGTCAGCCTGTCATTATCCCGTACCCCGAGTGTCAGCCTGTCATTATCCTGTACCCCCAGTGTCAGCCTGTCATTATCCTGTACCCCCAGTGTCAGCCTGTCATTATCCTGTACCCCCAGTGTCAGCCTGTCATTATCCCGTACCCCGAGTGTCAGCCTGTCATTATCCTGTACCCCGAGTGTCAGCCTGTCATTATCCTGTACCCCCAGTGTCAGCCTGTCATTATCCTGTACCCCCAGTGTCAGCCTGTCATTATCCTGTACCCCCAGTGTCAGCCTGTCATTATCCCGTACCCCGAGTGTCAGCCTGTCATTATCCTGTACCCCGAGTGTCAGCCTGTCATTATCCCGTACCCCAAGTGTCAGCCTGTCATTATCCCGTACCCCGAGTGTCCGCCTGTCACTATCCTGTACCCCCAGTGTCAGCCTGTCATTATCCTGTACCCCCAGTGTCAGCCTGTCATTATCCTGTACCCCCAGTGTCAGCCTGTCATTATCCTGTACCCCCAGTGTCAGCCTGTCATTATCCTGTACCCCCAGTGTCAGCCTGTCATTATCCTGTACCCCCAGTGTCAGCCTGTCATTATCCTGTACCCCAAGTGTCAGCCTGTCATTATCCTGTACCCCCAGTGTCAGCCTGTCATTATCCTGTACCCCGAGTGTCAGCCTGTCATTATCCTGTACCCCGAGTGTCAGCCTGTCATTATCCCGTACCCCCAGTGTCAGCCTGTCATTATCCTGTACCCCCAGTGTCAGACTGTCATTATCCTGTACCCCCAGTGTCAGCCTGTCATTATCCTGTACCCCCAGTGTCAGCCTGTCATCCTGTACCCCCAGTGTCAGCCTGTCATCCTGTACCCCCAGTGTCAGCCTGTCATTATCCTGTACCCCGAGTGTCCGCCTGTCACTATCTTGTCCCGGGGTTGTCGGAGCACTGACATGACTTATTAATAATAATAATAATAGTCCTTTAATAGTCCCACAATGGGGAAATTCAGTGTATATATTGATGCTGCGGGGTCTGTGCCTCATCTCTTAGTCACCCCAGGTTATAAGGTGATTCACATCCGCCATGTCCTGGCCAGCAGATATTTTTCACTGACTTCACTGCAGAAAGATTTGTTGGTGTCTGAGAATCTGAGCTGGTTTATAAGATGGCGGACACGATACGGGAGGAGGAGGGAGCCCGTCCTGGAGAGATGTATAGACACCGAGGGTATATACTGTATAGATATGGACTAGAGCCCGCTGCTGATCTTTTATACTCTAGTCACATCCAGAGCTGCAGCACTGTGTGCACATACTCTTACGGTTTGTTCGCCTAGGCAGACGTGTTGCAGAAGTTTCGCCAACTTGCAGACACGTGACGGGTTATTTCTACAGCAGGTGCATTTCTCCAAACCCCATGTATGGATCAGGTGCATGTGCTGTGTGCAGAGACATTATCCAACAGCTGAATTGTGAATATAGCTCTGGGAGTGTCTATTATAATGCCTGATGTAACAGTGTAATTGTGAGTGCAGCTCTGGATGTGACTGGAGTGTAAGGTGATGTAAGAGCGGCAGAATAGTGATTGCAGCTCTGGCTGTGCTTGGAGATCTGACATTCTGGGGGAGGTCTCTGGCAGTAATGTGTGGCCCCCGGGCAGTGACTGATCCCTTAGCACATACATAGACAGTGATGTGGCCGCTGGAGCCGGAGCCGTGAGCAGCTTATAAATGTGACTGACAGCGCAACGTTCTATCTATAGCTGCAGAATGTAAATATTTGTCTGCGCCTTATTAAACCGTGCGCTGCGGATTTAACCATGTGGTGCTCGCTAGAGTGCGGCTGTATGCAGTGGTGACATCATTAGACTCCAGGGCTGTATGCAGTGGTGACATCACTAGACCCCAGGGCTGTATGCAGTGGTGACATCACTAGACCCCAGGGCTGTATGCAGTGGTGACGTCACTAGAGTGCGGCTGTATGCAGTGGTGACATCATTAGACTCCAGGGCTGTATGCAGTGGTGACATCACTAGAGTGCGGCTGTATGCAGTGGTGATATCACTAGACCCCAGGGCTGTATGCAGTGGTGACATCACTAGAGTGCGGCTGTATGCAGAGGTGACATCATTAGACTCCAGGGCTGTATGCAGTGGTGACCTCACTAGAGTGCGGCTGTATGCAGTGGTGACATCACTAGAGTGTGGCTGTATGCAGTGGTGACATCATTAGACTCCAGGGCTGTATGCAGTGGTGGCATCACTAGACCCCAGGGCTGTATGCAGTGGTGACATCATTAGACTCCAGGGCTGTATGCAGTGGTGACATCACTAGACCCCAGGGCTGTGTGCAGTGGTGACCTCACTAGAGTGCGGCTGTATGCAGTGGTGACATCATTAGACTCCAGGGCTGTATGCAGTGGTGACATCACTAGACCCCAGAGCTGTATGCAGTGGTGACATCATTAGACTCCAGGGCTGTATGCAGTGGTGACATCACTAGACCCCAGGGCTGTATGCAGTGGTGACATCACTAGACCCCAGGGCTGTTTGCAGTGGTGACATCACTAGACCCCAGGGCTGTATGCAGTGGTGACATCACTAGACCCCAGGGCTGTTTGCAGTGGTGACATCACTAGACTCCAGGGCTGTATGCAGTGGTGACATCACTAGACTCCAGGGCTGTATGCAGTGGTGACATCACTAGACCCCAGGGCTGTATGCAGTGGTGACATCACTAGACCCCAGGGCTGTTTGCAGTGGTGACATCACTAGACCCCAGGGCTGTATGCAGTGGTGACATCACTAGACCCTAGGGCTGTTTGCAGTGGTGACATCACTAGACCCCAGGGCTGTATGCAGTGGTGACATCACTAGACCCCAGGGCTGTATGCAGTGGTGACCTCACTAGAGCCCAGGGCTGTATGCAGTGGTGATATCACTAGACTCCAGGGCTGTATGCAGTGGTGACATCACTAGAGTGTGGCTGTATGCAGTGGTGACATCACTAGAGTGCGGCTGTATGCACTGGTGACATCCCTAGACCCCAGAGCTGTATGCAGTGGTGACATCAATAGAGCCCAGGGCTGTATGCAGTGGTGAGATCACTAGACTCCAGGGCTGTATGCAGTGGTGACATCACTAGACTCCAGGACTGTATGCAGTGGTGCTCACTAGAGTGCGGCTGTATGCAGTGGTGACATCATTAGACTCCAGGGCTGTATGCAGTGGTGACATCACTAGACCCCAGGGCTGTATGCAGTGGTGACATCACTAGACCCCAGGGCTGTATGCAGTGGTGACATCACTAGACCCCAGGGCTGTATGCAGTGGTGACATCACTAGACCCCAGGGCTGTATGCAGTGGTGACATCACTAGACCCCAGGGCTGTATGCAGTGGTGACATCACTAGACTCCAGGACTGTATGCAGTGGTGACATCACTAGACTCCAGGGCTGTATGCAGTGGTGACATCACTAGACCCTATGGCTGTATGCAGTGGTGACGTCACTAGAGTGAGGCTGTATGCAGTGGTGGCATCACTAGACCCCAGGGCTGTATGCAGTGGTGACATCATTAGACTCCAGGGCTGTATGCAGTGGTGACATCACTAGACCCCAGGGCTGTGTGCAGTGGTGACCTCACTAGACCCCAGGGCTGTATGCAGTGGTGACATCACTAGACCCCAGGGCTGTATGCAGTGGTGACATCACTAGACCCCAGGGCTGTTTGCAGTGGTGACATCACTAGACCCCAGGGCTGTATGCAGTGGTGACATCACTAGACCCAGGGCTGTTTGCAGTGGTGACATCACTAGACCCCAGGGCTGTATGCAGTGGTGACATCACTAGACCCCAGGGCTGTATGCAGTGGTGACCTCACTAGAGCCCAGGGCTGTATGCAGTGGTGATATCACTAGACTCCAGGGCTGTATGCAGTGGTGACATCACTAGAGTGTGGCTGTATGCAGTGGTGACATCACTAGAGTGCGGCTGTATGCACTGGTGACATCACTAGACTCCAGGACTGTATGCAGTGGTGACATCACTAGACTCCAGGACTGTATGCAGTGGTGCTCACTAGAGTGCGGCTGTATGCAGTGGTGACATCATTAGACTCCAGGGCTGTATGCAGTGGTGACATCACTAGACCCCAGGGCTGTATGCAGTGGTGACATCACTAGACCCCAGGGCTGTATGCAGTGGTGACATCACTAGACCCCAGGGCTGTATGCAGTGGTGACATCACTAGACCCCAGGGCTGTATGCAGTGGTGACATCACTAGACTCCAGGACTGTATGCAGTGGTGACATCACTAGACTCCAGGGCTGTATGCAGTGGTGACATCACTAGACCCTATGGCTGTATGCAGTGGTGACGTCACTAGAGTGAGGCTGTATGCAGTGGTGACATCACTAGAGTGAGGCTGTATGCAGTGGTGACGTCACTAGAGTGAGGCTGTATGCAGTGGTGACATCACTAGAGCCCAGGGCTGTATGCAGTGGTGACATCACTACACTCCAGGGCTGTATGCAGTGGTGACATCACTAGACTTGCTGTGTCCCTCACTTTTCATTGACCTCAGTGATGTTGTCAGAGCGCGGGTACTATCAGTGTGTATGCAGTGCCCCCCCAGCCTCCTGGCACAGATCACACCTGCAGGCTGGGCCCGTCCGGGCGCTCACCTCATGTTGGACGGAGGGAATTCCCTGGAAAGTGTCTGAGTTGAGGCGGTGCCAGCCCAGGGTGGACGCCTGCCAGCTCTATCAGCCTGCCCTGCATCTGGTGCCAAGAGTGGCCACGTGTGTGCCGAGCGAGCGCTGCCCCGGGGATGACTTCTGCTCTCTAGGATGTACAAGCCTGTCATCAGGTCATCACATTGTAGAGTTTTATTCACTTTTTATACTTTTAAAGGGCCAGTGTCCATTAAAAATCCAGCAACCTCCTAATGGATATCGTGTCTCAATTCCTCACCATTTCTATTATTTTTGCTTGCTGGCAGTGAATGGAAACACTTAACACCTGCCCTGGACTAATACTGCTCACAGCGGAGAGTTTGTTACTATGTGTCAGTCTAGACAATCCTCTGTGTGCTAAATACATTAACAGCACAAGTCTGTCTCCTGCCCTGCAACGACACATTGTAACAAGGAGAGCGTGATAGATCCACCAGATCAGCAGGCAGTATCACACAGTATAGGATTAGATACACAGCTCAGCATACTGTATCACACATGATAGGATGAGATACACAGCTCAGCAGACAGTATCACACAGGATAGGATTAGATATACAGCTCAGCAGACAGTATCACACATGATAGGATTAGATACACAGCACAGCAGACAGTATCACACAGGATAGGATTAGATACACAGCTCAGCGTACTGTATCACACATGACAGGATGAGATACAAAGCTCAGCAGACAGTATCACACAGGATAGGATGAGATACACAGCTCAGCATACTGTATCACACAGGATAGGATGAGATACACAGCTCAGCATACTGTATCACACATGACAGGATGAGATACACAGCTCAGCATACTGTATCACACAGGATAGGATGAGATACACAGCTCAGCATACTGTATCACACAGGATAGGAATAGATACACAGCTCAGCAGACAGTATCACACAGGATAGGATTAGATACAAGCTCAGCAGGCAGTATCACACAGGATAGGATTAGATATACAGCTCAGCAGACAGTATCACACATGATAGGATTAGATACACAGCACAGCAGACATTATCACACAGGATAGGATTAGATACACAGCTCAGCGTACTGTATCACACATGACAGGATGAGATACAAAGCTCAGCAGACAGTATCACACAGGATAGGATGAGATACACAGCTCAGCAGACAGTATCACACAGGATAGGATTAGATATACAGCTCAGCAGACAGTATCACACATGATAGGATTAGATACACAGCACAGCAGACAGTATCACACATGATAGGATTAGATACACAGCACAGCAGACAGTATCACACAGGATAGGATTAGATACACAGCTCAGCGTACTGTATCACACATGACAGGATGAGATACACAGCCGCGCAGCACAAGGGGGGGACACGCCCCCGGAGGCCGGGGGGGGGCGCGGGGCACTGTATCACACATGACAGGATGAGATACACAGCTCAGCAGACAGTATCACACAGGATAGGATGAGATACACAGCTCAGCATACTGTATCACAAGGAGGGAGACCCCCCCCCCCCCCCACACAGGATAGGAATAGATACACAGCTCAGCGAACTGTATCACACAGAGACCCCCCCCCCACTGTATCACACATGACAGGATGAGATACACAGCTCAGCAGACAGTATCACACAGGAGGGAGATACACAGCCAGGATGACAGGATAGGGAGATACACAGCTCAGCAGCAGTATCACACAGGATAGGATGAGATACCAGCCAGCAACGATCACACAGGATAGGAATAGATACACAGCTCAGCGTACTGTATCACACATGACAGGATGAGATACACAGCTCAGCAGGCAGTATCACACAGGGTAGGATTAGATACAAGCTCAGCAGGCAGTATCACACATGATAGGACTAGATACACAGCACAGCAGACAGTATCACACAGGATAGGATGAGATACACAGCTCAGCATACTGTATCACACAGGATAGGATGAGATACACAGCTCAGCATACTGTATCACACAGGATAGAAATAGATACACAGCTCAGCAGACAGTATCACACAGGATAGGATTAGATACACAGCTCAGCGTACTGTATCACACATGACAGGATGAGATACAAAGCTCAGCAGACAGTATCACACAGGATAGGATGAGATACACAGCTCAGCATACTGTATCACACAGGACAGGATTAGATACTCAGCTCAGCGTACTGTATCACACATGACAGGATGAGATACACAGCTCAGCAGGCAGTATCACACAGGATAGGATTAGATATACAGCTCAGCATACTGTATCACACAGGATAGGATTAGATATACAGCTCTGCAGACAGTATCACACATGATAGGATTAGATACACAGCACAGCAGGCAGTATCACACAGGATAGGATTAGATACACAGCTCAGCATACTGTATCACACATGATAGGATGAGATACACAGCTCAGCAGACAGTATCACACAGGATAGGATTAGATACAAGCTCAGCAGGCAGTATCACACAGGATAGGATTAGATATACAGCTCAGCAGACAGTATCACACATGATAGGATTAGATACACAGCACAGCAGACAGTATCACACAGGATAGGATTAGATACACAGCTCAGCATACTGTATCACACAGGATAGGAATAGATACACAGCTCAGCGTACTGTATCACACATGACAGGATGAGATACACAGCTCAGCATACTGTATCACACAGGATAGGATGAGATACACAGCTCAGCAGACAGTATCACACAGGATAGGATGAGATACACAGCTCAGCATACTGTATCACACAGGATAGGAATAGATACACAGCTCAGCGTACTGTATCACACATGACAGGATGAGATACACAGCTCAGCAGGCAGTATCACACAGGGTAGGATTAGATACAAGCTCAGCAGGCAGTATCACACATGATAGGATTAGATACACAGCACAGCAGACAGTATCACACAGGATAGGATTAGATACACAGCTCAGCGTACTGTATCACACATGACAGGATGAGATACAAAGCTCAGCAGACAGTATCACACAGGATAGGATGAGATACACAGCTCAGCATACTGTATCACACAGGATAGGAATAGATACACAGCTCAGCGTCCGACTGTATCACACATGACAGGATGAGATACACAGCTCAGCATACTGTATCACACAGGTAGGAGAGAACACAGCCCAGCAGACAGTCCATCACACAGGATAGGATTGAGATACACAGCTCAGCAGACAGTATCACACAGGATAGGATTAGATACACAAGCTCAGCAGGCAGTATCACACAGGATAGGATTAGATATACACAGCTCAGCTTCCCCCCCAGCATACTGTATCACACATGATAGGATTAGATACACAGCTCAGCAGACAGTATCACACATGATAGCATTAGATACGCAGCTCAGCAGGCAGTATCACACAGGATAGGATTAGATATACAGCTCAGCAGACAGTATCACACATGATAGAATTAGATACACAGCACAGCAGACAGTATCACACATGATAGGATGAGATACACAGCTCAGCATACTGTATCACACGTGACAGGATGAGATACACAGCTCAGCATACTGTATCACACATGATAGGATTAGATACACAGCTCAGCAGACAGTATCACACATGATAGGATGAGATACACAGCTCAGCAGACAGTATCACACCTGACAGGATGAGATACACAGCTCAGCAGACTGTATCACACAGGATAGGATTAGATACACAGCTCAGCAGACTATCACACAGGATAGGATTAGATACGCAGCTCAGCAGGCAGTATCACACAGGATAGGATTAGATACACAGCTCAGCAGACTGTATCACACAGGATAGGATTAGATACACAGCTCAGCAGACTGTATCACACAGGATAGGATGAGATACACAGCTCAGCATAGTGTGTCACACAGGATAGGTTTAGATACACAGCTCAGCGTACTGTATCACACATGACAGGATGAGATACACAGCTCAGCAGGCAGTATCACACAGTATAGGATTAGATATACAGCTCAGCATACTGTATCACACATGATAGGATTAGATACACAGCTCAGCAGACAGTATCACACATGACAGCATTAGATACGCAGCTCAGCAGGCAGTATCACACAGGATAGGATTAGATATACAGCTAGCAGACAGCACATGAAGAAAGAACACAGCACAGCAGACAGTATCACACAGGATAGGATGAGATACACAGCTCAGCAACTGCCGGCGGTGGTACACAGCTCAGCATACTGTATCACACATGATAGAATTAGATACACAGCACAGCAGACAGTATCACACATGATAGGATGAGATACACAGCTCAGCATACTGTATCACACGTGACAGGATGAGATACACAGCTCAGCATACTGTATCACACATGATAGGATTAGATACACAGCTCAGCAGACAGTATCACACATGATAGGATGAGATACACAGCTCAGCAGACAGTATCACACCTGACAGGATGAGATACACAGCTCAGCAGACTGTATCACACAGGATAGGATTAGATACACAGCTCAGCAGACTATCACACAGGATAGGATTAGATACGCAGCTCAGCAGGCAGTATCACACAGGATAGGATTAGATACACAGCTCAGCAGACTGTATCACACAGGATAGGATTAGATACACAGCTCAGCAGACTGTATCACACAGGATAGGATTAGATACACAGCTCAGCAGACTATCACACAGGATAGGATTAGATACGCAGCTCAGCAGACTATCACACAGGATAGGATTAGATACGCAGCTCAGCAGGCAGTATCACACAGGATAGGATTAGATACACAGCTCAGCAGACTGTATCACACAGGGTAGGATTAGATACACAGCTCAGCAGACTGTATCACACAGGATAGGATTAGATACGCAGCTCAGCAGACAGTATCACACAGGATAGGATTAGATACGCAGCTCAGCAGACAGTATCACGCATGATAGGATTAGATACACAGCACAGCAGACAGTATCGCGCATGATAGGATTAGATACACAGCACAACAGACAGTATCGCTCATGATAGGATTAGATACTCAGCTCAGCGTACTGTATCACACATGACAGGATGAGATACACAGCTCAGCAGACAGTATCACACAGGATAGGATTAGATACACAGCTCAGCAGACTGTATCACACAGGATAGGATTAGATACACAGCTCAGCAGACTGTATCACACAGGATAGGATTAGATACACAGCTCAGCAGACTATCACACAGGATAGGATTAGATACACAGCTCAGCAGACTATCACACAGGATAGGATTAGATACGCAGCTCAGCAGACTATCACACAGGATAGGATTATATACACAGCTCAGCAGACTGTATCACACAGGGTAGGATTAGATACACAGACTCAGAAGTAGTCAGTGTTACTCCCTGGCAGCTCAGGAGTTAATGGCGTGGTCAGCGCGGTATACGCCCGGGGCCGTCAGATATTTGCTCAGTGCCCTCCGGCCGTTAACGGGCGCCACATTCTGGGTATTGTTTATAGGATACAGGACAATGGTCACCTGTAATAGGACCCTGTGGATGCCTCTCCGCTGTCACTGACAGTACACTGGAGATGTCAGGTACCTGCATGCTCGGCCCGGCTATATACAGGTGACCAGTATGGCTGCCAGGTCACTGTAACCCAAGGCCCAACGTCTCAGCCGCCCCGATACCCCTATTTGCCTGCCTGTCCCCAAGTCAGTGCGCACCCCCTCCCCTACTAAAGGGGTTATGACCCTCCTGGGCCCTGATCACCATAACGTATGGCCTCATAGTGCACCCCCCTTCTGCACCCCTCAGGTTACGCCCCTGTTCAGACTGTCCTTGTGAGCTGCCCTGTAACTCAGATCTTCCATCTTCAGGATCTCTGCTTGCTGTCTCTCCGCTGGCCGGGAGGTGAGGGGTTAAGGTTGCGCTGTCGCTGCGGCTTCTGGCGGTTTAATGATCTGCAGGAATGAAGCGGATCTGCGTTATCAGCATTTATTAAGCGCCGGGCCCTATAAAATGATGTTAAATATTAAACACTGCTTGGGAGGGAGGGGCGGGGGGCGACCGCCAGCATCAGTCACAGGCAGAGAAGTGGTTTTCAGCTGATTCTTAGTTATTTCAGTTCCTTGGAAAGCTGGGTGACAACCAATATGGCCTCTAGAGATGAGCGAATGAAAGCTGCAGAAGTGGAATCCGGATTTCCTCACGCTTTGCGGTAACAAATCGCATGAAGTTCAAAATGGCTGCTGTATATGTTAGGACATGGGGCAAGGAACTCTGGGAACGCGGGATCACCCACAATGCCATGCGTGCAGCCAATCAGCAGCCGGCCCTGTGATGTCGCAGCCCTTTAACCCCTTCGCGAGCGCAAACAGCATGTTGACCGCGGCATCCAAGGGGTTCCGCCATTTTTCCGCCCACCCCGGCTCTCTGCAGGCAATATACAGCTGTTT
Source organism: Leptodactylus fallax (assembly GCA_947044405.1). Classification (NCBI taxonomy): domain Eukaryota; kingdom Metazoa; phylum Chordata; class Amphibia; order Anura; family Leptodactylidae; genus Leptodactylus; species Leptodactylus fallax. The sequence continues at coordinate 51,216 of CAMRHE010001018.1, forward strand.
TTGTTATGCGATTCGCCGTGATTTAATTCGGATCCAATAGAATCGTATTGCGAAGTTGCCAAATCGAATTTTCGAATACTTCGCTCATATCTAATGGCTTCCAAAACAGGTTCACCCTGTGACCTCCCCTATAAGGTCAGCACACTCCTCTCCTGAAATACTCTGTGCTGCTGGGCACCCTGCTCCTCCCACTATGTAACTCTCACCCTGTGACCTCCTCTATAAGATCAGCACACTCCTCTCCTGAAATACTCTGTACTGCTGGGGACCTGCTCCTCCCACTATGTAACTCTCACCCTGTGACCTCCCCTATAAGATCAGCACTCTCCTCTCCTGAAATACTCTGTGCTGCTGGGGACCTGCTCCTCCCACTATCTAACTCTCACCCTGTGACCTCCCCTATAAGATCAGCACACTCCTCTCCTGAAATACTCTGTGCTGCTGGGGACCTGCTCCTCCCACTATGTAACTCTCACCCTGTGACCTCCCCTATAAGATCAGCACACTCCTCTCCTGAAATACTCTGTGCTGCTGGGCACCCTGCTCCTCCACTATGTAACTCTCACCCTGTGACCTCCTCTATAAGATCAGCACACTCCTCTCCTGAAATACTCTGTACTGCTGGGGACCTGCTCCTCCCACTATGTAACTCTCACCCTGTGACCTCCCCTATAAGATCAGCACTCTCCTCTCCTGAAATACTCTGTGCTGCTGGGGACCTGCTCCTCCCACTATGTAACTCTCACCCTGTGACCTCCCCTATAAGATCAGCACACTCCTCTCCTGAAATACTCTGTGCTGCTGGGGACCTGCTCCTCCCACTATGTAACTCTCACCCTGTGACCTCCCCTATAAGATCAGCACACTCCTCTCCTGAAATACTCTGTACTGCTGGGGACCTGCTCCTCCCACTATGTAACTCTCACCCTGTGACCTCCTCTATAAGATCAGCACACTCCTCTCCTGAAATACTCTGTACTGCTGGGGACCTGCTCCTCCCACTATGTAACTCTCACCCTGTGACCTCCTCTATAAGATCAGCACACTCCTCTCCTGAAATACTCTGTGCTGCTGGGGACCTGCTCCTCCCACTATGTAACTCTCACCCTGTGACCTCACCTATAAGATCAGCACACTCCTCTCCTGAAATACTCTGTACTGCTGGGGACCTGCCCCTCCCCCTATGTAACACTCACCCTGTGACCTCACCTATAAGATCAGCACACTCCTCTCCTGAAATACTCTGTACTGCTGGGGACCCTGCTCCTCCCACTATGTAACTCTCACCCTGTGACCGCCTCTATAAGATCAGCACACTCCTCTCCTGAAATACTCTGTGCTGCTGGGGACCCTGCCCCTCCCCCTATGTAACACTCACCCTGTGACCTCCCCTATAAGATCAGCACACTCCTCTCCTGAAATACTCTGTGCTGCTGGGGACCTGCTCCTCCCACTATGTAACTCTCACCCTGTGACCTCACTATAAGATCAGCACACTCCTCTCCTGAAATACTCTGTGCTGCTGGGGACCTGCTCCTCCCACTATGTAACTCTCACCCTGTGACCTCCTCTATAAGATCAGCACACTCCTCTCCTGAAATACTCTGTGCTGCTGGGGACCTGCTCCTCCCACTATGTAACTCTCACCCTGTGACCTCCTCTATAGGATCAGCACACTCCTCTCCTGAAATACTCTGTACTGCTGGGGACCTGCTCCTCCCACTATGTAACTCTCACCTTGTGACCTCCTCTATAAGATCAGCACACTCCTCTCCTGAAATACTCTGTACTGCTGGGGACCTGCTCCTCCCACTATGTAACTCTCACCCTGTGACCTCCTCTATAAGATCAGCACACTCCTCTCCTGAAATACTCTGTACTGCTGGGGACCCTGCTCCTCCCACTATGTAACTCTCACCCTGTGACCTCCTCTATAAGATCAGCACACTCCTCTCCTGAAATACTCTGTACTGCTGGGGACCCTGCTCCTCCCACTATGTAACTCTCACCCTGTGACCTTCTCTATAAGATCAGCACACTCCTCTCCTGAAATACTCTGTACTGCTGGGGACCTGCTCCTCCCACTATGTAACTCTCACCCTGTGACCTTCTCTATAAGATCAGCACACTCCTCTCCTTAAATACTCTGTACTGCTGGGGACCCTGCTCCTCCCACTATGTAACTCTCACCCTGTGACCTCCTCTATAAGATCAGCACACTCCTCTCCTGAAATACTCTGTGCTGCTGGGGACTCTGCTCCTCCCACTATGTAACTCTCACCCTGTGACCTCACTATAAGATCAGCACACTCCTCTCCTGAAATACTCTGTGCTGCTGGGGACCTGCTCCTCCTACTATGTAACTCTCACCCTGTGACCTCCCCTATAAGATCAGCACACTCCTCTCCTGAAATACTCTGTGCTGCTGGGGACCCTGCTCCTGCACTATGTAACACTCACCCTGTGACCTCCCTATAAGATCAGCACACTCCTCTCCTGAAATACTCTGTGCTGCTGGGGACCTGCTCCTCCCACTATGTAACTCTCACCCTGTGACCTCCCCTATAAGATCAGCACACTCCTCTCCTGAAATACTCTGTACTGCTGGGGACCTGCTCCTCCCACTATGTAACTCTCACCCTGTGACCTCCCCTATAAGATCAGCACACTGCTCTCCTGAAATACTCTGTACTGCTGGGGACCTGCTCCTCCCACTATGTAACTCTCACCCTGTGACCTCCCCTATAAGATCAGCACACTCCTCTCCTGAAATACTCTGTGCTGCTGGGGACCCTGCTCCTCCCACTATGTAACTCTTACCCTGTGACCTCCTCTATAAGATCAGCACACTCCTCTCCTGACATACTCTGTGCTGCTGGGGACCCTGCCCCTCCCACTATGTAACTCTCACCCTGTGACCTCCCCTATAAGATCAGCACACTCCTCTCCTGAAATACTCTGTGCTGCTGGGGACCCTGCTCCTCCCACTATGTAACTCTTACCCTGTGACCTCCTCTATAAGATCAGCACACTCCTCTCCTGACATACTCTGTGCTGCTGGGGACCCTGCCCCTCCCACTATGTAACTCTCACCCTGTGACCTCCTCTATAAGATCAGCACACTCTTCTCCTGAAATACTCTGTGCTGCTGGGGACCTGCCCCTCCCACTATGTAACTCTCACCCTGTGACCTCCTCTATAAGATCAGCACACTCCTCTCCTGAAATACTCTGTACTGCTGGGGACCTGCTCCTCCCACTATGTAACTCTCACCCTGTGACCTCCTCTATAAGATCAGCACACTCCTCTCCTGAAATACTCTGTACTGCTGGGGACCTGCTCCTCCCACTATGTAACTCTCACCCTGTGCCCTCCCCTATAAGATCAGCACATTCCTCTCCTGAAATACTCTGTACTGCTGGGTACCTGCTCCTCCCACTATGTAACTCTCACCCTGTGACCTCCCTATAAGATCCGCACACTCCTCTCCTGAAATACTCTGTACTGCTGGGGACCTGCTCCTCCCACTATGTAACTCTCACCCTGTGACCTCCTCTATAAGATCAGCACACTCCTCTCCTGAAATACTCTGTGCTGCTGGGGACCTGCTCCTCCCACTATGTAACTCTCACCCTGTGACCTCCCCTATAAGATCAGCACGCTCCTCTCCTGAAATACTCTGTACTGCTGGGGACCCTGCTCCTCCCAGTATGTAACTCTCACCCTGTGACCTCCTCTATAAGATCAGCACACTCCTCTCCTGAAATACTCTGTGCTGCTGGGGACTCTGCTCCTCCCACTATGTAACTCTCACCCTGTGCCCTCCCCTATAAGATCAGCACACTCCTCTCCTGAAATACTCTGTACTGCTGGGGACCTGCTCCTCCACTATGTAACTCTCACCCTGTGACCTCCTCTATAAGATCAGCACACTCCTCTCCTGAAATACTCTGTGCTGCTGGGGACCCTGCTCCTCCACTATGTAACTCTCACCCTGTGACCTCCTCTATAAGATCAGCACACTCCTCTCCTGAAATACTCTGTGCTGCTGGGGCACCTGCTCCTCCCACTATGTAACTCTCACCCTGTGACCGCCTCTATAAGATCAGCACACTCCTCTCCTGAAATACTCTGTGCTGCTGGGGACCCTGCTCCTGCACTATGTAACTCTCACCCTGTGACCTCCCTATAAGATCAGCACACTCCTCTCCTGAAATACTCTGTACTGCTGGGGACCTGCTCCTCCCACTATGTAACTCTCACCCTGTGACCTCCCTATAAGATCAGCACACTCCTCTCCTGAAATACTCTGTACTGCTGGGGACCCGGCTCCTCCCACTATGTAACTCTCACCCTGTGACCTCCCTATAAGATCAGCACACTCCTCTCCTGAAATACTCTGTACTGCTGGGGACCTGCTCCTCCCACTATGTAACTCTCACCCTGTGACCTCCCTATAAGATCAGCACACTCCTCTCCTGAAATACTCTGTACTGCTGGGGACCTGCTCCTCCCACTATGTAACTCTCACCCTGTGACCTCCCCTATAAGATCAGCACACTCCTCTCCTGAAATACTCTGTGCTGCTGGGGACCCTGCTCCTCCCACTATGTAACTCTCACCCTGTGACCTCCCTATAAGATCAGCACACTCCTCTCCTGAAATACTCTGTGCTGCTGGGGCCCCTGCTCCTCTCACTCCCCCCATGACCATGGCCACTGTCCTTTAGTCGTTGACCTTTCTCAGGCTGCAGAGTCCCTCGATGGGTTAATTGACAGGATAATGTAAACATTAACTTATTAACCTCACAGTGGGTGTCATACTGCGCTCTGGTTTATGGGTGGCGCTAGATTTAGTCACAGACTCCACAAGGTCGAATGACCGCAGTGACCCCGAGATCACCAGAGTAGAGGAGTTAACCCTCCGGGTGCCCGCCGGTGCCATCCAGGGAGTCAGGCGGATACATTGTAACACATTATATATAACAAAGTATCTGGATCCCTGCACATATAGATTACTGTCAGGCAGGGGGTGCAGAGGGTGCCCTCACACAGGGACCCTAACACAGGGGCCCTCACACAGGAGCCCTCACACAGGAGCCCTCACACAGGGACCCTCACACAGGGGCCCTCACACAGGGACCCTAACACAGGGGCCCTCACACAGGGACCCTAACACAGGGGCCCTCACACGGGGCCATCACACAGAGGCCCTCACACGGGGCCCTCACACAGGGGCCCTCACACAGGAGCCCTCACACAGGGGCCCTCACACAGGGGCCCTCACACAGGGGCCCTAACACAGGGGCCCTCACACAGGGGCCCTCACACAGGAGCCCTCACACAGGGCCATCACACAGGAGCCCTCACACGGGGCCCTCACACAGGAGCCCTCACACAGGGACCCTAACACAGGGGCCCTCACACGGGGCCATCACACAGAGGCCCTCACACAGGGGCCCTCACACAGAGGCCCTCACACAGGAGCCCTCACACAGGGGCCCTCACACAGGGGCCCTCACACAGGGGCCATCACACAGGAGCCCTCACACGGGGCCCTCACACAGGGGCCCTCACACAGGGACCCTAACACAGGGGCCCTCACACAGAGGCCCTCACACAGGAGCCCTCACACAGGGGCCCTCACACAGGGACCCTAACACAGGGGCCCTCACACAGAGGCCCTCACACAGGAGCCCTCACACAGAGGCCCTCACACAGAGGCCCTCACACAGGAGCCCTCACACAGAGGCCCTCACACAGGGGCCCTCACACAGAGGCCCTCACACAGAGGCCCTCACACAGGGGTCCTCACACAGGGGCCCTCACACAGGAGCCCTCACACTGGGTGCCCTCACACAGGAGCCCTCACACAGGGGCCCTCACACAGGAGCCCTCACACAGGGGCCCTCACACAGGGGCCCTCACACAGGAGCCCTCACACAGGGGCCCTCACACAGGGGCCCTCACACAGGGGCCCTCACACAGAGGCCCTCACACAGGAGCCCTCACACAGGGGCCCTCACACAGGAGCCCTCACACAGAGGCCCTCACACAGGGGCCCACACGGGGGGGCCATCATACAGGAGCCCTCACACAGGGGCCCTAACACAGGGGCCCTCACACAGAGGCCCTCACACAGGAGCCCTCACACAGAGGCCCTCACACAGGAGCCCTCACACAGAGGCCCTCACACAGGAGCCCTCACACAGGGGCCCTCACACAGGGGGCCCTCACACAGGAGCCCTCACACAGAGGCCCTCACACAGGGGCCCTCACACAGAGGCCCTCACACAGGGGTCCTCACACAGGAGCCCTCACACAGGGGTCCTCACACTGGGTGCCCTCACACAGGGGCCCTCACACAGGGGGCCCTCACACAGGGGCCCACACGGGGGGCCATCATACAGGAGCCCTCACACAGGGGCCCTAACACAGGGGCCCTCACAAGGGGCCCTCACACAGAGGCCCTCACACAGGGGCCCTCACAGGGGGCCCTCACACTGGGTGCCCTCACATAGGGGGCCCTCACACTGGGTGCCCTCACACAGGGACCCTCACACAGGGGCCCTCACATAGGGGGCCCTCACACTGGGTGCCCTCACATAGGGGGCCCTCACACTGGGTGCCCTCACATAGGGGGCCCTCACATAGGGGGCCCTCACACTGGGTTCCCTCACATAGGGGGCCCTCACACTGGGTGCCCTCACACAGGGACCCTCACACAGAGGCCCTCACATAGGGGGCCCTCACACTGGGTGCCCTCACACAGGAGCCCTCACACAGGGGCCCTCACACTGGGTGCCCTCACACTGGGTGCCCTCACACGGGGCCCTCACACAGGGGCCCTCACAAGGGGCCATCACACAGGGGCCCTCACAAGGGGCCATCACACTGGGTGCCCTCACACAGGGACCCTCACACAGGGGGCCCTCACACAGGAGGCCCTCACACAGGGGGCCCTCACACAGGGACCCTCACACAGGGGCCCTCACACAGGGGGCCCTCACACAGGGACCCTCACACACTGGGGGCCCTCACACAGGGGGCCCTCACACTGGGTGCCGTCACACTGGGTGCCCCCACACAGGAGCCCTCACACAGGGACCCTCACACTGGGGGCCCTCACACAGGGGCCCTCACACTGGGTGCCCTCACACAGGGGGCCCTCACACTGGGTGCCCCCACACAGGAGCCCTCACACAGGGACCCTCACACAGGGGCCCTCACATAGGGGGCCCTCACACTGGGTGCCCTCACATAGGGGGCCCTCACACTGGGTGCCCTCACATAGGGGGCCCTCACATAGGGGGCCCTCACACTGGGTGCCCTCACATAGGGGGCCCTCACACTGGGTGCCCTCACACAGGGACCCTCACACAGAGGCCCTCACATAGGGGGCCCTCACACTGGGTGCCCTCACACAGGAGCCCTCACACAGGGGCCCTCACACTGGGGGCCCTCACACAGGGGCCCTCACACTGGGTGCCCTCACACAGGGGGCCCTCACACGGGGCCATCACACAGGAGCCCTCACACAGGAGCCCTCACACAGGGGCCCTCACACAGGGGGGCCCTCACACAGGAGCCCTCACACAGGGGCCCTCACACTGGGTGCCCTCACACTGGGTGCCCTCACACAGGGGCCCTCACACAGGGGGCCCTCACACGGGGCCCTCACACAGGGGCCCTCACACAGGAGCCCTCACACAGGGGCCCTCACACAGGAGCCCTCACACAGGGGCCCTCACACATGCTGTAAACCATACATTATAGTTGGGGCCCAGGAGCTGCATGTTATGTTGTCGGAGGTTCAGTGTAGACCTAATACAGCTTAGTTTTTGTTACAGTTGTATCCAGTCCTCTCTACAGATTGAGATCCTGTCCTGATCTAGTCCTGCTCACTCAGCTGAGGGATCGTCCAGTGTAGATGATCTTCTAGGAGCCCATTCTTAGCCCAAATCTCTTTCCTCTCCTGGACTTTGCACTGATACATTGTAACAAGCCATCAGCTCCGCAGCACCTGACCGGTTACATGGCGACTCTCACCGCACGACTACAGATTGCCATGTGGCCCTGCGACTCTGTCCTCAATGTAAGTGATTGGAGGTGCACTACAACACCAAGAATGCCACAGCTGTGACGAGGGCAACTCAAGGACTTACAGGAGGCTATGTGAGACTACAGATCCTATAGATTAGGTCACCCAGCTTTCCCAGGCTCCTGAATCTGCCTTTGTGTGCTATATACATACAGGATCTGTGCAGGTTGAGCAGGCTGTAGTGCAGCCACGTATTAGTGGAGGTGTCCTTGATACGAGGAGCTGGCTGTCTGTGGACTTTGCCCAGTGTACATTGCGCTCTATAATTGGTGCAGTAAATCCGCCGTCATTTCATTGACTTTGTCCTTCGAGCCTCCTGTCCCTGCGGGATTGATTTAATATAAGAGGCCTGACATTATAGCCTGGCGTAGCGCCACCTCCTGGGTATTGTGTGCAGGACGAGGAGTAACCCTGCTGCCCCAGCGAGGTGTCACATGACAGTGGCTCAGCAAAATAACCAGCGGGCCCTGGAGCCTGAGGGGCCCTAACACCTCTCTACAACTTAAGAAGTGTTATAGATGGCACACAGTCAGTGGGGGCCCGATACAGAATTTAGTGTCCAGGATCTGATAGTAGTGCCCGGGATCTGATATTACTGCCCGGGATCAGATATTAGTGTCCAGGATCTGATAGTAGTGCCAGGGATCAGATATTAGTGCCCGGATCAGATATTAGTGCCAGAGATCAGATATTAGTGTCCGGGATCAGATATTAGTGCCCGGGATCAGATATTACTGCCCAGATCAGATATTAGTGCCAGAGATCAGATATTAGTGCCAGAGATCAGATATTAGTGTCCGGGATCAGATATTAGTGCCCGGGATCAGATATTAGTGCCCGGATCAGATATTAGTGCCAGAGATCAGATATTAGTGCCAGAGATCAGATATTAGTGCCCGGATCAGATATTAGTGCCAGAGATCAGATATTAGTGTCCGGGATCAGATATTAGTGCCCAGGATCAGATATTAGTGTCCGGGATCAGATATTAGTGCCCGGATCAGATATTAGTGCCAGGGATCAGATATTAGTGTCCGGGATCAGATATTAGTGCCAGAGATCAGATATTAGTGCCAGAGATCAGATATTAGTGTCCGGGATCAGATATTAGTGCCCAGGATCAGATATTAGTGTCCGGGATCAGATATTAGTGCCCGGATCAGATATTAGTGCCAGGGATCAGATATTAGTGCCAGAGATCAGATATTAGTGCCCGGATTAGATATTAGTGCCAGAGATCAGATATTAGTGCCAGAGATCAGATATTAGTGCCCGGATCAGATATTAGTGCCAGAGATCAGATATTAGTGCCAGAGATCAGATATTAGTGCCCGGGATCAGATATTAGTGTCCGGGATCACATATTAGTGTCCGGGATCAGATATTAGTGCCCGGATCAGATATTAGTGCCAGGGATCAGATATTAGTGCCAGAGATCAGATATTAGTGCCCGGATCAGATATTAGTGCCAGAGATCAGATATTAGTGCCAGAGATCAGATATTAGTGCCCGGGATCAGATATTAGTGTCCGGGATCAGATATTAGTGCCCGGATCAGATATTAGTGCCAGGGATCAGATATTAGTGCCAGGGATCAGATATTAGTGCCCAGGATCAGATATTAGTGTCTAGGATCTGATATTAGTGCCCGGGATCAGATATTAGTGCCCGGGATCTGATAGTAGTGCCAGGGATCAGATATTAGTGCCCGGATATGATATTAGTGCCAGAGATCAGATATTAGTGCCAGAGATCAGATATTAGTGTCCGGGATCAGATATTAGTGCCCGGGATCAGATATTAGTGCCAGAGATCAGAATTAGTCCGGAGATATTAGTGCCACAGATCAGATATTAGTGCTCGGGATCAGATATTAGTGCCCGGGATCAGATATTAGTGCCAGAGATCATATATTAGTGCCCAGGGGATCAGATATTAGTGCCCGGGATCTGATATTGTGCCGTCGTTTTAGTGCCCGGGATCAGATATTAGTGCCCGGCAGAAGGCCCGGGATCAGATATTAGTGCCCGGGATCAGATATTAGTGCCAGAGATCAGATATTAGTGCCAGAGATCAGATATTAGTGCCGGGGATCAGATATTAGTGCCCGGGATCTGATATTAGTGCCAGAGATCAGATTTTAGTGCCCGGGATCAGATATTAGTGCCCGGGATCAGATATTAGTCCCGGATCTGATATTAGTGCCCGGGATCAGATATTAGTGCCCGGGATCAGATATTAGTGCCTGGGATATGATATTAGTGCCAGAGATCAGATATTAGTGCCCGGGATCAGATATTAGTGCCCGGGATCAGATATTAGTGCCAGAGATCAGATATTAGTGCCAGAGATCAGATATTAGTGCCCGGGATCAGATATTAGTGTCTAGGATCTGATATTAGTGCCCGGGATCAGATATTAGTGTCCAGGATCTGATAGTAGTGCCAGGGATCAGATATTAGTGCCCGGATCAGATATTAGTGCCAGAGATCAGATATTAGTGTCCGGGATCAGATATTAGTGTCCGGGATCAGATATTAGTGCCCGGGATCAGATATTAGTGCCAGGGATCAGATATTAGTGCCCAGATCAGATATTAGTGCCCGGGATCAGATATTAATGTCTAGGATCTGATATTAGTGCCCGGGATCAGATATTAGTGCCCGGGATCTGATAGTAGTGCCCGGATCTGATATTAGTGTCCAGGATCTGATGGTAGTGCCCGGGATCAGATATTAGTGCCCGGATCAGATATTAGTGCCTGGGATATGATATTAGTGCCAGAGATCAGATATTAGTGCCCGGATCAGATATTAGTGCCAGAGATCAGATATTAGTGTCCGGGATCAGATATTAGTGTCCGGGATCAGATATTAGTGCCCGGGATCAGATATTAGTGCCCGGATCTGATATTAGTGCCCAGGATCAGATATTAGTGCCTGGGATCAGATATTAGTGCCCGGGATCAGATATTAGTGCCCGGATCTGATATTAGTGCCCAGGATCAGATATTAGTGCCCGGGATCAGATATTAGTGCCCGGGATCTGATATTAGTGCCTGGGATCAGATATTAGTGCCAGAGATCATATATTAGTGCCCGGGATCTGATATTAGTGCCCGGATCTGATATTAGTGCCCGGGATCAGATATTAGTGCCCGGGATCAGATATTAGTGCCCGGATCTGATATTAGTGCCCAGGATCAGATATTAGTGCCCGGATCAGATATTAGTGCTCGGGATCAGATATTAGTGCCAGAGATCAGATATTAGTGCCCGGATCAGATATTAGTGCCCGGATCAGATATTAGTGCCCGGGATCAGATATTAGTGCCAGAGATCAGATATTAGTGCCAGAGATCAGATATTAGTGCCCGGGATCAGATATTAGTGCCAGAGATCAGATATTAGTGCCACAGATCAGATATTAGTGCCTGGGATCAGATATTAGTGCCCGGATCAGATATTAGTGCCAGAGATCAGATATTAGTGCCCGGATCAGATATTAGTGCCAGAGATCAGATATTAGTGCCCGGGATCAGATATTAGTGTCCGGGATCAGATATTAGTGCCCGGATCAGATATTAGTGCCAGGGATCAGATATTAGTGCCAGAGATCAGATATTAGTGCCCGGATCAGATATTAGTGCCAGAGATCAGATATTAGTGCCAGAGATCAGATATTAGTGCCCGGATCAGATATTAGTGCCAGGGATCAGATATTAGTGCCAGGGATCAGATATTAGTGCCCGGGATCAGATATTAGTGTCTAGGATCTGATATTAGTGCCCGGGATCAGATATTAGTGCCCGGGATCTGATAGTAGTGCCCGGATCTGATATTAGTGTCCAGGATCTGATAGTAGTGCCAAGGATCAGATATTAGTGCCAGAGATCAGATATTAGTGTCCGGGATCAGATATTAATGCCCGGGATCAGATATTAGTGCCAGAGATCAGATATTAGTGCCAGAGATCAGATATTAGTGCCCGGGATCAGATATTAGTGCCCGGATCAGATATTAGTGCCTGGGATATGATATTAGTGCCAGAGATCAGATATTAGTGCCAGAGATCAGATATTAGTGCCAGGGATCAGATATTAGTGCCCGGATCAGATATTAGTGCCAGAGATCAGATATTAGTGCCAGAGATCAGATATTAGTGCTCGGGATCAGATATTAGTGCTCGGGATCAGATATTAGTGCCCGGGATCAGATATTAGTGCCAGAGATCAGATATTAGTGCCAGGGATCAGATATTAGTGCCGGGATCTGATATTAGTGCCCAGGATCAGATATTAGTGCCCGGGATCTGATATTAGTGCCAGAGATCAGATATTAGTGCCCGGGATATGATATTAGTGCCAGGGATCAGATATTAGTGCCGGGGATCAGATATTAGTGCCCGGGATCAGATATTAGTGCCCGGGATCAGATATTAGTGCCAGAGATCAGATATTAGTGCCAGAGATCAGATATTAGTGCCGGGGATCAGATATTAGTGCCCGGGATCTGATATTAGTGCCAGAGATCAGATTTTAGTGCCCGGGATCAGATATTAGTGCCCGGGATCAGATATTAGTGCCCGGGATGAGATATTAGTGCCCGGGATGAGATATTAGTGCCCGGGATCAGAAATTAGTGCCTGGGATCAGATATTAGTGCCAGAGATCAGATATTAGTGCCAGAGATCAGTTATTAGTGCCGGGGATCAGATATTAGTGCCAGAGATCAGATTTTAGTGCCCGGGATCAGATATTAGTGCCCGGGATCAGATATTAGTGCCCGGATCAGATATTAGTGCCGGGGATCAGATATTAGTGCCCGGGATCAGATATTAGTGCTCGGGATCAGATATTAGTGCCAGAGATCAAATATTAGTGCCAGAGATAAGATATTAGTGCCCGGATCAGATATTAGTGCCCGGGATCACATATTAGTGCCCGGGATCAGATATTAGTGCCTGGGATCAGATATTAGTGCCAGAGATCAGATATTAGTGCCAGAGATCAGATATTAGTGCCCGGGATCAGATATTAGTGCCAGGGATCAGATATTAGTGCCAGGGATCAGATATTAGTGCCAGAGATCAGATATTAGTGCCCGGGATCAGATATTAGTGCCCGGGATCAGATATTAGTGCCTGGGATATGATATTAGTGGCAAAGATCAGATATTAGTGCCTGGGATCAGATATTAGTGCCCGGGATCAGATATTAGTGCCAGAGATCAGATATTAGTGCCCGGGATCAGATATTAGTGTCTAGGATCTGATATTAGTGCCCGGGATCAGATATTAGTGTCCAGGATCTAATAGTAGTGCCAGGGATCAGATATTAGTGCCTGGGATATGATATTAGTGCCAGAGATCAGATATTAGTGCTCGGGATCAGATATTAGTGCCAGGGATCAGATATTAGTGCCCGGATCAGATATTAGTGCCCGGGATCAGATATTAGTGTCCGGGATCAGATATTAGTGCTCGGGATCAGATATTAGTGCCAGGGATCAGATATTAGTGCCCGGATCAGATATTAGTGCCCGGGATCAGATATTAATGTCTAGGATCTGATATTAGTGCCCGGGATCTGATAGTAGTGCCCGGATCTGATATTAGTGTCCAGGATCTGATAGTAGTGCCCGGGATCAGATATTAGTGCCCGGATCAGATATTAGTGCCTGGGATATGATATTAGTGCCAGATATCAGATATTAGTGCCCGGATCAGATATTAGTGCCAGAGATCAGATATTAGTGTCCGGGATCAGATATTAGTGCCCGGGATCAGATATTAGTGCCAGAGATCAGATATTAGTGCCAGAGATCAGATATTAGTGCCCGGGATCAGATATTAGTGCTCGGGATCAGATATTAGTGCCCGGGATCAGATATTAGTGCCCGGGATCAGATATTAGTGCCCGGATCTGATATTAGTGCCCAGGATCAGATATTAGTGCCTGGGATCAGATATTAGTGCCCGGATCTGATATTAGTGCCCGGATCTGATATTAGTGCCCAGGATCAGATATTAGTGCCCGGGATCAGATATTAGTGCCCGGGATTTGATATTAGTGCCTGGGATCAGATATTAGTGCCAGAGATCAGATATTAGTGCCGGGGATCAGATATTAGTGCCGGGGATCTGATATTAGTGCCCGGATCTGATATTAGTGCCCGGGATCAGATATTAGTGCCCGGGATCAGATATTAGTGCCCGGATCTGATATTAGTGCCCGGGATCAGATATTAGTGCCCGGATCAGATATTAGTGCCAGAGATCAGATATTAGTGCCCGGATCAGATATTAGTGCCCGGATCAGATATTAGTGCCCGGGATCAGATAGTAGTGCCAGAGATCAAATATTAGTGCCACAGATCAGATATTAGTGCCTGGGATCAGATATTAGTGCCAGAGATCAGATATTAGTGCCCAGGATCAGATATTAGTGCCAGAGATCAGATATTAGTGCCCGGGATCAGATATTAGTGCCCGGGATCAGATATTAGTGCCCGGGATCTGATATTAGTGCCTGGGATATGATATTAGTGCCAGAGATCAGATATTAGTGCCAGAGATCAGATATTAGTGCCCGGGATCTGATATTAGTGCCCGGGATCTGATATTAGTGCCTGGGATCAGATATTAGTGCCAGAGATCAGATATTAGTGCCAGAGATCAGATATTAGTGCCCGGGATCAGATATTAGTGCCCGGGATCAGATATTAGTGCCACAGATCAGATATTAGTGCCAGAGATCAGATATTAGTGCCACAGATCAGATATTAGTGCCAGAGATCAGATATTAGTGCCACAGATCAGATATTAGTGCCAGAGATCAGATATTAGTGCCAGAGATCAGATATTAGTGCCCGGGATCAGATATTAGTGCCACAGATCAGATATTAGTGCCCGGGATCAGATATTAGTGCCTGGGATATGATATTAGTGCCAGAGATCAGATATTAGTGCCACAGATCAGATATTAGTGCCCGGGATCAGATATTAGTGCCTGGGATATGATATTAGTGCCAGAGATCAGATATTAGTGCCCGGATCAGATATTAGTGCCTGGGATATGATATTAGTGCCAGAGATCAGATATTAGTGCCAGAGATCAGATATTAGTGCCCGGGATCAGATATTAGTGCCTGGGATATGATATTAGTGCCAGAGATCAGATATTAGTGCCAGAGATCAGATATTAGTGCCCGGGATCAGATATTAGTGCCTGGGATATGATATTAGTGCCAGAGATCAGATATTAGTGCCACAGATCAGATATTAGTGCCAGAGATCAGATATTAGTGCCACAGATCAGATATTAGTGCCAGAGATCAGATATTAGTGCCACAGATCAGATATTAGTGCCAGAGATCAGATATTAGTGCCCGGGATCAGATATTAGTGCCTGGGATATGATATTAGTGCCAGAGATCAGATATTAGTGCCACAGATCAGATATTAGTGCCAGAGATCAGATATTAGTGCCACAGATCAGATATTAGTGCCAGAGATCAGATATTAGTGCCACAGATCAGATATTAGTGCCAGAGATCAGATATTAGTGCCACAGCTCAGATATTAGTGCCAGAGATCAGATATTAGTGCCCGGGATCTGATATTAGTGCCTGGATACCAACCAAATCAGAGTTCTTAATTTAATAGGGATAATTGTGTGATCGCTGTGACCCCCGCCGCCCCGTGACGTGTCCTTAGACTGGATTCACATGGTGCAGATGCAGTGGCATCAAAACAGCATCAACAAAAACTAAAACTACAAGCTGTCTTGGTGCAGGAAACACGATGAATAAATGTGTTTCACCTAAAAATGAAGAAACTGCAGCAGACACGGCCGGGAAGTGCCTGCTAGATTGTTACAATGTATCTGTCTCTTTGGCCTGCTTTGTTTGTGTTCTCCAATGCACTGATACATTGTAACAACCTACCTGTAGACAGACTTTCACTCTCAGAGACTTGTCTAGGCTGAATACACTGTCGCAAACCCTCAGCTGTGCCAAATATTCCAGTTTCCTTTCATGGACAGAGAGTCGAGACCTTGTCTGCTGCCAGTATGGAGTAGATAGTCAGCTCTGCGGCCCCGCGGCCTCCGTTTACTACTGATGACACTGACTTATACATTGTGACGGAGCCGTCAGTCATTAATTCTGACTCATTCATCCTCTGAAAATACTAATTAACATATTTCTCTGCTGAGATTAAAGTCGCCCTTTCAAGTGGGTGTATGACATCCAGACATGACTCCGCCCCTCGCCCACACTTGAAAGGCGACCCCTGACCCCTGGCCGCATCTTCAGGGGCCTTGCTGCAGCAGGTCAGAGGTTAATAAAGGTTGGGAGGAATAAGATGACAGAGCTCGGCCGCTGTACACACCTGTTTGGTTTCCATTATGATTTTTCTTTATATGTTTAACCCTTCCGCTGCTGAAGGCTCTGGTGCTGCAGGAGTCCAGGGGTTAAGTCCTCTGACATTCCTTATTTTATAGGAAGTCATTGAGAATCGCTCAGGGGGCAGAAGCAGGGGGGGGAAGAATGTCAAAAACAGATGCTTAAAAATCAGCGACCCCCCCCAGTAATGCTGCACCCCGCAGACAGGGGGGCGGTGCTGGGTATCGGGTAGTGTCGGCTCGGGATGACCTCAGGCATCTTCCTTATTTGCCACAATCTGCCAGTTTCGGACCCTTGTCACATCCCGGCTCCAGAGCTGGAAATCTGTCGGGTCTGGACACCCGGAGCGTCTGATTCGTGATTCGCCGTATGACCGCTGTCTGGTTACCGCAGACGCCATCATTACTGGTCACACTTGTCCGGTACCTGGAGGCGGCAGCGCAGCTGAAGGGTTCGGGCCTCTTCCATCATCATCATCATCATCTTCCAATTCCTCATTAGATATAAGATCTTCCTGCTGTCAGCGTAGACTGTAAGGACGCATTCACATGCTGCAGTTAATAAGCTACATGATGCATCTGCTGCAGTGTCTCCTTCTACACTAAATAAATGTAAAGTTAGGAAAAAACTGCATGCACCCATGTGTGAATGCGCTCTAAACCTGACCTAGTCCTGCTCACACAGTTATCGTTACAGTGTATCAGAGAAGGTAACGACGCACATTCACGTAGCCGCAGCCGCCCATATTGGCATGTTATACGTATAATCATGCGGTAACTGGCGCAGGAGGGAGACTTGTGCTGCTTCACTGATACATTGTAACAAGCCATCAGCTGTGAGAAGCATCAGCTTATTAGGCTGTCCTTGGGGTGTCAATAAACAACTGTACAGTATTGGGGTGCTGGTAGCTGAGACCCCGCTCTGCCGGGCTGCCGCACCCATTGCCTGGCCTCCAGGCTTCTCATGCACTGATACATTGTAACCAGCCCCTCAGCTGTGTGAACAGGACTAGGCCCTTATGGTGAGATCAGCCCTTCAGATACAATGTAACAGAGAAGTCTGCAGATCCAGTGTGACAGCCACAAAGTAACGACACGTCTGCTGTCAGTATTCACTAATGGTGTGTAGCCAGCCGGCCTGTCAGCTCAGTGTGCACTGCGCCCACTCCCCTCCTCCTCCTCCTTATTACCCGGATACTTCGCTTATGGCATCTCCATTAAGTAAAGGAGACGGCGAGAAAACCGCAAAAACTGCGAGGAAAACTGACACGACAACGGCGCCTCTGACCTCATATCCTGAGGAGATGGCAGCATCCACGTATCTACACATACCCCAAGTATCCAAGCTGTCCTGTCATGTACAATACTGTCTGCTGAACTGTGTATCTAATCCTATCATGTGCGATACTGCCTGCACTGCCGATGTAGCTAAGCCTATCATGTGTGATACTGTCTACTCAACTGTGTATCTAATCCTATCATGTGCGATACTGCCTGCACTGCCGATGTAGCTAAGCCTATCATGTGTGATACTGTCTACTCAACTGTGTATCTAATCCTATCATGTGCGATACTGTCTATTCAACTGTGTATCTAATCCTGTGTATGTGTGATACCTTCTGCCGAACAGATGTATACAAGCCCATCATGTGTGATACTGTCTGCTGAGCTGTGTATCTAATCCTATCATGTGTGATACTGTCTGCTGAGCTGTGTATCTAATCTTATGTGTGATACTGTCTGGCCAACTGTGTATCTAATCCTATGTATGTGTGATATCTTCTGCTGAAAAGATGTATCCAAACCTATCGTGTGATACTGTCTGCTGAGCTGTGTATCTAATCCTATGTATGTGTGATACCTTCTGCCGAACAGATGTATACAAGCCCATCATGTGTGATACTGTCTGCTGAGCTGTGTATCTAATCTTATCATGTGTGATACTGTCTGGCCAACTGTGTATCTAATCCTATGTATTTGTGATATCTTCTGCTGAAAAGATGTATCCAAACCTATCATGTGTGATACTGTCTGCTGAGCTGTGTATCTAATCCTATCATGTTTGATACTGTCTTCTGAGCTGATATATCTAAGCCTATCACGTGTGATACTGTCTCCTGGATGCTGTATCTAAGTCTACCACATGTGATACACTCTCAGAGATCCACAGACTCGGCATGTTGGGTGTTGTTGGTCAGGATGGAGAATGATGAGGGTGATGATCCTTCCAGGAAGTGATGAGCGTTAATAAATCACTGTCTTTACATTCTAGCACTGGAAGGGCTAATGTGGTGTAGTCACTGACTACTGCGCGGGGGAAGGGGGGTGCGTTCTCAGTCCATTTGGACACACATTTGGTCAGTGACTCCACCTTAGCTGCACTGTCTATTGAACTCTATGGTAGTCAGAAATCCATCTGCCCTGTCTGTCCGCCATGCTTTACACTGTTGCTCTGCTTGCTCAGATAATTATCAGACAACTGGTGCATAGAGACAGAGGGGGTGGAGCTTCAATAAGGGGAGGGGTCTGAATTGCTATACATGGGAGTGCTGCAGTGGGAAGACACCATGGATGATCAGCACTGATACACTGTAACAAGTCCATCAGCTGTGTGTGCAGCAGCAGACAGGACAGCAGTGACACATGAGGGGGGGGGATGTGAAAGGGCGAGGGTCCCCGCACATGGAGGTCTGCTCGCCCTGGGGCTCTCATGTATAGTGTTGCCCCGATGACAATGAAGGGCCCCGCTCACCCTTCATCTGGACTATAAATTTTTGAGGTGTTGGGAGTCGTCCAGATGGTGGATACATCACAGGTGGTAGATAATCTGCCCCCCGGGGGGCGCTCTCACATTGTCAGTGCCCTGCCCCCCAGGATGGTAATGACTGATATATTATACTGGGAGTGCTGGGAGGTAGGTAGTGAGGGGCACCCTGTACCCCCACCCAAAACTGTGCCCCTTATACGGTAGGTGCAGGTCCCCAGACTCTCATTGGTGCGTATTCACTAAGTGGTGACCGGTGAGGTGCAAGTCCTGGAGCTAGGAAAGGACAGAGGACAAGGCTGGGGGGGATTACAGGTGTGACTTATATCAGGTCTCAGGTCAGTCCGAACCAACGGGCACCCCCCAAGAACCCACCAGTAACAACTACATGGCCCATCAACTCAGAAAAATGTGAGACACAAGAGACACCTGATCACATGACACTGGGGTGAGATAGATATGAGATTGATGGATAGATATGAGATAGATATGGGATAGATAGATAGATAGATAGATAGATAGATAGATAGATAGATATTAGATAGATAGATATGAGATAGATAGATATGAGATAGATAGATAGATAGATAGATATGAGATAGATAGATATGAGATAGATAGATGATAGATAGATAGATAGATAGATAGATATGAGATAGATAGATATGAGATAGATAGATATGAGATAGATATGAGATAGATAGATAGATATGAGATAGATAGATATGTGATAGATAGATATGAGATAGATAGATAGATAGATAGATAGATAGATATGAGATAGATAGATTGAGATAGATAGAAGATAGATAGATATTAGATAGATAGATATGAGATAGATAGATAGATATGAGATAGATATGAGATAGATAGATAGATATGGGATAGATAGATAGATAGATAGATATGAGATAGATAGATAGATAGATATGAGATAGATAGATATGAGATAGATAGATATGAGATAGATAGATAGATAGATAGATAGATAGATATGAGATAGATAGATATGAGATAGATAGATATGAGATAGATAGATGGATAGATAGATATGAGATAGATAGATAGATATGAGTAGATAGATAGATATGAGATAGATATGAGATAGATAGATAGATAGATAGATAGATAGATATGAGATAGATAGATATGAGATAGATAGATATGAGATAGATAGATATGTGATAGATAGATATGAGATAGATAGATAGATAGATAGATAGTGGAGATAGATAGATATGGGATGGATAGATAGATAGATAGATAGATAGATAGATATGAGATAGATAGATAGATAGATATGAGATAGATAGGTAGATAGATAGATAGATATGAGATAGATAGATAGATAGATAGGAGATAGATAGATATGAGATAGATATGAGATAGATAGATAGATAGATATGAGATAGATAGATAGATAGATATGAGATAGATAGATATGTGATAGATAGATGAATAGATATGAGATAGATAGATATGAGATAGATATGAGATAGATATGAGATAGATATGGGATAGATAGATAGATAGATATGAGATAGATAGATAGATAGATAGATAGATATGAGATAGATAGATAGATATGAGATAGATAGATAGATATGAGATAGATAGATAGATATGAGATAGATAGATAGATAGATAGATATGAGATAGATAGATATGAGATAGATAGATAGATAGATATGAGATAGATATGAGATAGATAGATAGATAGATAGATAGATAGATAGATAGATAGATAGATAGATATGTAGATAGATATGAGATAGATAGATAGATAGATAGATATGAGATAGATCTCAGTGACATTGCTGGGGCGGGGGGAGGTGTTTTCTATAATCACTCTCACAGGGGCAGTTTTCAGGGCACCTCTCTTAGCGGGTCACTTATAGGTGTAATAATATTATGTAGGTGTCAGTCTCCGCACTCACATACATTGACTTTAATGCAGCCGTCTGATGGCCATTAATAATACAGCTTTAGGGTCACCTGTGATGATGCGAGCGGTGACCCCATTATGTGTCTCCAGGGTGTCTGACACTTGTACTTACCAGGCTGTCACTTCCTCTTACATCAACATCAAAGACTTTATCAGCCCCTGAAATCCTGAGCAAGAAACCCACTATACCCCCCCCCCCCGATTAACCCCTGCCTGAGCATAGCATAGCGAAAATCTACTGATGCCCAGTGAAAGACTAGAGCCAGAGAAAGTGTCCTCAAGGATTATCCATCACCTCCTCTATATAATCCCCGTCACCTCCTCTATATAATCCCCGTCACCTCCTCTATATAATCCCCGTCACCTCCTCTATATAATATCCGTCACCTCCTCTATATAATCCCCGTCACCTCCTCTATATAATCCCCGTCACCTCCTCTATATAATCCCCGTCACCTCCTCTATATAATATCCGTCACCTCCTCTATATAATCCCCGTCACCTCCTCTATATAATCCCCGTCACCTCCTCTATATAATCTCCGTCACCTCCTCTATATAATCCCCGTCACCTCCTCTATATAATCTCCGTCACCTCCTGTGTATAATCCCCGTCACCTCTATGTAATCCCCGTCACCTCCTCTATATAATCCCCGTCAACTCCTCTATATAATCCTCGTCACCTCCTCTATATAATCTCCGTCACCTCCTGTATATAATCCCCGTCACCTCCTCTATATAATCCCCGTCACCTCCTCTATATAATCTCCGTCACCTCCTCTATATAATCCCCGTCACCTCCTCTATATAATCCCCGTCACCTCCTCTATATAATCCCCGTCACCTCCTCTATATAATCCCCGTCACCTCCTCTATATAATCCCCGTCACCTCCTCTATATAATCCCCGTCACCTCCTCTATATAATCTCCGTCACCTCCTCTATATAATCCCTGTCACCTCCTCTGTATAATCCCCGTCACCTCCTCTGTATAATCCCCGTCACCTCCTGTGTATAATCCCCGTCACCTCCTGTGTATAATCCCCGTCACCTCCTCTATATAATCCCCGTCACCTCCTCTATATAATTTCCGTCACCTCCTCTATATAATCTCCGTCACCTCCTCTATATAATCTCCATCACCTCTTCTATATAATCCCCGTCACCTCCTCTATATAATCTCCGTCACCTCTTCTATATAATCCCCGTCACCTCCTCTATATAATCCCCGTCACCTCCTCTATATAATCTCCGTCACCTCCTCTATATAATCTCCGTCACCTCCTGTATATAATCTCCGTCACCTCCTCTATATAATCTCCATCACCTCCTCTATATAATCCCCGTCACCTCCTCTATATAATCCCCGTCACCTCCTCTGTATAATCCCCGTCACCTCCTGTGTATAATCCCCGTCACCTCCTGTGTATAATCCCCGTCACCTCCTCTATATAATCCCCGTCACCTCCTCTATATAATTTCCCTCACCTCCTCTATATAATCTCCGTCACCTCCTCTATATAATCCCCATCACCTCCTCTATATAATCCCCGTCACCTCCTCTATATAATCCCCGTCACCTCCTCTATATAATCTCCGTCACCTCCTCTATATAATCCCCGTCACCTCCTCTATATAATCCCCGTCACCTCCTCTATATAATCCCCGTCACCTCCTCTATATAATCCCCGTCACCTCCTGTATATAATCCCCGTCACCTCCTCTATATAATCCCCGTCACCTCCTCTATATAATCCCCGTCACCTCCTCTATATAATCCCCGTCACCTCCTCTATATAATCCCCGTCACCTCTATGTAATCCCCGTCACCTCCTCTATATAATCCCCGTCACCTCTATGTAATCCCCGTCACCTCCTCTATATAATCCCCGTCACCTCCTGTATATAATCCCTGTCACCTCCTCTATATAATCCCCGTCACCTCCTCTATATAATCCCCGTCACCTCATCTATATAATCCCTGTCACCTCCTGTGTATAATCCCCGTCACCTCCTCTATATAATCTCCGTCACCTCCTGTATATAATCCCCGTCACCTCCTCTATATAATCTCCGTCACCTCCTCTATATAATCTCCGTCACCTCCTCTATATAATCTCCGTCACCTCCTCTATATAATCTCCGTCACCTCCTCTATATAATCTCCGTCACCTCCTCTATATAATCCCCGTCACCCCCTCTATATAATCCCCGTCACCTCCTCTATATAATCCCCGTCACCTCCTCTATATAATCCCCGTCAACTCCTGTATATAATCCCCGTCACCTCCTCTATATAATCCCCGTCACCTCCTCTATATAATCCCCGTCACCTCCTCTATATAATCCCCGTCACCTCCTCTATATAATCCCCGTCACCTCCTCAATATAATCCCCGTCACCTCCTGTATATAATTCCCGTCACCTCCTCTATATAATCCCCGTCACCTCCTCTATATAATCCCCGTCACCTCCTGTATATAATCCCCGTCACCTCCTCTATATAATCTCCGTCACCTCCTCTATATAATCTCCGTCACCTCCTCTATATAATCCCCGTCACCTCCTCTATATATTCCCCGTCACCTTCTCTATATAATCCCCGTCACCTCCTCTATATAATCCCCGTCACCTCCTCTATATAATCCCTGTCACCTCCTCTATATAATCTCCGTCACCTCCTCTATATAATCCCCGTCACCTCCTCTATATAATCTCCGTCACCTCCTCTATATAATCTCCGTCACCTCCTCTATATAATCCCCGTCACCTCCTCTATATAATCCCCGTCACCTCCTCTATATAATCCCCGTCACCTTCTCTATATAATCCCCGTCACCTCCTCTATATAATCCCCGTCACCTTCTCTATATATTCCCCGTCACCTCCTCTATATAATCTCCGTCACCTCCTCTATATAATCTCCGTCACCTCCTCTATATAATCCCTGTCACCTCCTCTATATAATCTCCGTCACCTCCTCTATATAATCCCCGTCACCTCCTCTATATAATCCCCGTCACCCCCTCTATATAATCCCCGTCACCTCCTCTATATAATCTCCGTCACCTCCTCTATATAATCCCTGTCACCTCCTCTATATAATCCCTGTCACCTCCTCTATATAATCCCCGTCACCTCCTCTATATAATCCCTGTCACCTCCTCTATATAATCTCTGTCACCTCCTCTATATAATCCCCGTCACCCCCTCTATATAATCCACGTCACCCTCTCTATATAATCCCCGTCACCTCCTCTATATAATCCCCGTCACCTCCTCTATATAATCCCCGTCACCTTCTCTATATAATCCCCGTCACCTCCTCTATATAATCCCCGTCACCTCCTCTATATAATCCCCGTCACCTTCTCTATATAATCCCCGTCACCTCCTCTATATAATCCCCGTCACCTCCTCTATATAATCCCCGTCACCTTCTCTATATAATCCCCGTCACCTCCTCTATATAATCTCCGTCATCTCCTCTATATAATCTCCATCACCTCCTCTATATAATCCCTGTCACCTCCTCTATATAATCCCCGTCACCTTCTCTATATATTCCCCGTCACCTCCCCTATATAATCCCCGTCACCTCCTCTATATAATCTCCATCACCTCCTCTATATAATCCCCGTCACCTCTATGTAATCCCCGTCACCTCCTCTATATAATCCCCGTCACCTCTATGTAATCCCTGTCACCTCCTCTATATAATCCCCGTCACCTCCTGTATATAATCCCTGTCACCTCCTCTATATAATCCCCGTCACCTCCTCTATATAATCCCCGTCACCTCATCTATATAATCCCTGTCACCTCCTGTGTATAATCCCCGTCACCTCCTCTATATAATCTCCGTCACCTCCTGTATATAATCCCCGTCACCTCCTCTATATAATCTCCGTCACCTCCTCTATATAATCTCCGTCACCTCCTCTATATAATCTCCGTCACCTCCTCTATATAATCTCCGTCACCTCCTCTATATAATCCCCGTCACCCCCTCTATATAATCCCCGTCACCTCCTCTATATAATCCCCATCACCTCCTCTATATAATCCCCGTCACCTCTATGTAATCCCCGTCACCTCCTCTATATAATCTCCGTCACCTCCTCTATATAATCCCCGTCAACTCCTCTATATAATCCTCGTCACCTCCTCTATATAATCTCCGTCACCTCCTGTATATAATCCCCGTCACCTCCTCTATATAATCCCCGTCACCTCCTCTATATAATCTCCGTCACCTCCTCTATATAATCCCCGTCACCTCCTCTATATAATCCCCGTCACCTCCTCTATATAATCCCCGTCACCTCCTCTATATAATCCCCGTCACCTCCTCTATATAATCCCCGTCACCTCCTGTATATAATTCCCGTCACCTCCTCTATATAATCCCCGTCACCTCCTCTATATAATCCCCGTCACCTCCTGTATATAATCCCCATCACCTCCTCTATATAATCTCCGTCACCTCCTCTATATAATCTCCGTCACCTCCTCTATATAATCCCTGTCACCTCCTCTATATAATCCCCGTCACCTCCTCTATATAATCCCTGTCACCTCCTCTATATAATCCCCGTCACCTCCTCTATATAATCCCCGTCACCCCCTCTATATAATCCACGTCACCCCCTCTATATAATCCCCGTCACCTCCTCTATATAATCCCCGTCACCTCCTCTATATAATCCCCGTCACCTCCTCTATATAATCTCCGTCACCTCCTCTATATAATCCCCGTCACCACCTCTATATAATCCCCGTCACCTCCTCTATATAATCCCCGTCACCTCCTCTATATAATCTCCGTCACCTCCTGTATATAATCCCCGTCACCTCCTGTATATAATCCCCGTCACCTCCTCTATATAATCTCCGTCACCTCCTCTATATAATCTCCGTCACCTCCTCTATATAATCCCCGTCACCTTCTCTATATAATCCCGTCACCTCCTCTATATAATCCCCGTCACCCCCTCTATATAATCTCCGTCACCTCCTCTATATAATCCCCGTCACCTCCTCTATATAATCCCCGTCACCTCCTCTATATAATCCCCGTCACCTCCTCTATATAATCCCCGTCACCTCCTCTATATAATCTCCGTCACCTCCTCTATATAATCCCCGTCACCTCCTGTATATAATCCCCGTCACCTCCTCTATATAATCTCCGTCACCTCCTCTATATAATCTCCGTCACCTCTTCTATATAATCCCCGTCACCTCCTCTATATAATCTCCGTCACCTCCTGTATATAATCCCCGTCACCTCCTCTATATAATCCCCGTCACCCCCTCTATATAATCCCCGTCACCTCCTCTATATAATCCCCGTCACCTCCTGTATATAATCCCCGTCACCTCCTCTATATAATCCCCGTCACCTCCTCTATATAATCTCCGTCACCTCCTCTATATAATCCCCGTCACCTCCTCTATATAATCCCCGTCACCTCCTCTATATAATCCCCGTCACCTCCTCTATATAATCCCCGTCACCTCCTCTATATAATCCCCGTCACCTCCTCTATATAATCTCCGTCACCTCCTCTATATAATCCCCGTCACCTCCTGTATATAATCCCCGTCACCTCCTGTATATAATCCCCGTCACCTCCTCTATATAATCCCCGTCACCTCCTCTATATAATCTCCGTCACCTCCTCTATATAATCTCCGTCACCTCTTCTATATAATCCCCGTCACCTCCTCTATATAATCTCCGTCACCTCCTCTATATAATCTCCGTCACCTCCTCTATATAATCCCCGTCACCTCCTCTATATAATCCCCGTCACCTCCTCTATATAATCTCCGTCACCTCCTCTATATAATCCCCGTCACCTCCTGTATATAATCCCCGTCACCTCCTGTATATAATCCCCGTCACCTCCTCTATATAATCCCCGTCACCTCCTCTATATAATCTCCGTCACCTCCTCTATATAATCTCCGTCACCTCTTCTATATAATCCCCGTCACCTCCTCTATATAATCCCCGTCACCTTCTCTATATAATCCCCGTCACCTCCTCTATATAATCCCCGTCACCTTCTCTATATAATCCCCGTCACCTCCTGTATATAATCCCCGTCACCTCCTCTATATAATCTCCGTCACCTCCTCTATATAATCTCCGTCACCTCCTCTATATAATCTCCGTCACCTCTTCTATATAATCCCCGTCACCTCCTCTATATAATCTCCGTCACCTCCTGTATATAATCTCCGTCACCTCCTCTATATAATCTCCGTCACCTCCTCTATACCCTCTCTATAATCCCCGTCACCTCCTCTATATAATCCCCGTCACCTCCTCTATATAATCTCCGTCACCTCCTCTATATAATCCCCGTCACCTCCTCTATATAATCCCCGTCACCTCCTCTATATAATCCCCGTCACCTCCTCTATATAATCTCCGTCACCTCCTGTATATAATCTCCGTCACCTCTTCTATATAATCCCCGTCACCTCCTCTATATAATCCCCGTCACCTCCTCTATATAATCCCCGTCACCTCCTCTATATAATCTCCGTCACCTCCTGTATATAATCTCCGTCACCCCCTCTATATAATCCACGTCACCCCCTCTATATAATCCCCGTCCCCTCCTCTATTCTGCGGTCTGTTGATGATGATGACCGGGCCCCTCGTATAACCCCCTCAGTTGACCTATTGATCCCTCCCCATTATTCCTCCATTTCCACCTTTAGCCACCATTCTGGCCTTCCTCGCCGTTTCTTCCCCGTATTGCGCTCTTTTCTCTTCTCGTGAATTATTCACGCGGCTTCTCCTGAAATATTTACGTATAAATTGATCGCACATTTTAGGTATTAGCAGAAATTTGCAGTAATTGCCTCATTGTGTCCGATCATGTAATATTAATGGGGGATCATTAGGATTTCCTGTCTGTCCCATAATATATCTGCTGCAGAAATAGTGGGATCCGCTGTATCTAAGCTTGTCATGTGTGATACTGTCTGCTGACATGTGTATCTAAACCTTTCATGTGTGATACTGTCTGCTGACCTTTGTATCTAAGCGTATCATGTCTGATACTGTCTGCTGACCTTTGTATCTAAGCCTATCATGTGTAATACTGTCTGCTGACCTTTGTATCTAAGCCTATCATGTGTAATACTGTCTGCTGACCTTTGTATCTAAGCCTATCATGAGTGATAGTGTCTGCTGACCTGTGTATCTAAGCATGTCATGTGTGATACTATCTGCTGAGCTGTGTATCTAATACTATCATGTCTGATTTGTTCTGCTGAGTTTCTGTATCTAAGCCTGTGGTGTGTGGTACGGTCCAGCCTTCGCCTCCTGTTATATCTGCGGCACATGTGATGTGACGGCCTCTCCCCGGAGCCAGCAAGGTTTCTGTATCTAAGCCTGTCGTGTGTGGTACGGTCCAGCCTTCGCCTCCTGTTATGTCTGCGGCACATGTGATGTGACGGCCTCTTCCCGGAGCCAGCGAGGTTTCTGTATCTAAGCCTGTCGTGTGTGATACGGTCCAGCCTTCGCCTTCTGTTATGTCTGCGGCACATGTGATGTGACGGCCTCTTCCCGGAGCCAGCGAGGTTTCTGTATCTAAGCCTGTGGTGTGTGGTACGGTCCAGCCTTCGCCTTCTGTTATGTCTGCGGCACATGTGATGTGACGGCCTCTTCCCCGGAGCCAGCGAGGTTTCTGTATCTAAGCCTGTGGTGTGTGGTACAGTCCAGCCTTCGCCTTCTGTTATGTCTGCGGCACATGTGATGTGACGGCCTCTTCCCCGGAGCCAGCGAGGTTTCTGTATCTAAGCCTGTCGTGTGTGGTACGGTCCAGCCTTCGCCTTCTGTTATGTCTGCGGCACATGTGATGTGTCGGCCTCTCCCCGGAGCAGTGAGGTTTCTGTATCTAAGCCTGTGGTGTGTGGTACGGTCCAGCCTTCGCCTCCTGTTATGTCTGCGGCACATGTGATGTGACGGCCTCTCCCCGGAGTGAGGTTTCTGTATCTAAGCCTGTGGTGTGTGGTACGGTCCAGCCTTCGCCTTCTGTTATGTCTGCGGCACATGTGATGTGACGGCCTCTCCCCGGAGCCAGCGAGGTTTCTGTATCTAAGCCTGTGGTGTGTGGTACGGTCCAGCCTTCGCCTTCTGTTATGTCTGCGGCACATGTGATGTGACGGCCTCTTCCCCGGAGCCAGCGAGGTTTCTGTATCTAAGCCTGTCGTGTGTGGTACGGTCCAGCCTTCCCGTCCTGTTATGTCTGCGGCACATGTGATGTGACGGCCTCTTCCCCGGAGCCAGCGAGGTTTCTGTATCTAAGCCTGTCGTGTGTGGTACGGTCCAGCCTTCCCGTCCTGTTATGTCTGCGGCACATGTGATGTGACGGCCTCTTCCCCGGAGCCAGCGAGCTTTCTGTATCTAAGCCTGTCGTGTGTGGTACGGTCCAGCCTTCGCCTCCTGTTATGTCTGCGGCACATGTGATGTGACGGCCTCTTCCCCGGAGCCAGCGAGGTTTCTGTATCTAAGCCTGTCGTGTGTGGTACGGTCCAGCCTTCCCGTCCTGTTATGTCTGCGGCACATGTGATGTGACGGCCTCTTCCCCGGAGCCAGCGAGGTTTCTGTATCTAAGCCTGTCGTGTGTGGTACGGTCCAGCCTTCGCCTTCTGTTATGTCTGCGGCACATGTGATGTGACGGCCTCTTCCCCGGAGTGAGGTTTCTGTATCTAAGCCTGTGGTGTGTGGTACGGTCCAGCCTTCGCCTCCTGTTATATCTGCGGCACATGTGATGTGACGGCCTCTTCCCCGGAGCCAGCGAGGTTTCTGTATCTAAGCCTGTGGTGTGTGGTACGGTCCAGCCTTCGCCTCCTGTTATATCTGCGGCACATGTGATGTGACGGCCTCTTCCCCGGAGCCAGCGAGGTTTCTGTATCTAAGCCTGTCGTGTGTGGTACGGTCCAGCCTTCGCCTTCTGTTATGTCTGCGGCACATGTGATGTGACGGCCTCTTCCCCGGAGTGAGGTTTCTGTATCTAAGCCTGTGGTGTGTGGTACGGTCCAGCCTTCGCCTTCTGTTATGTCTGCGGCACATGTGATGTGACGGCCTCTTCCCCGGAGCCAGTGAGGTTTCTGTATCTAAGCCTGTGGTGTGTGGTACGGTCCAGCCTTCGCCTTCTGTTATATCTGCGGCACATGTGATGTGACGGCCTCTTCCCCGGAGCCAGCGAGGTTTCTGTATCTAAGCCTGTCGTGTGTGATACGGTCCAGCCTTCGCCTTCTGTTATGTCTGCGGCACATGTGATGTGACGGCCTCTTCCCCGGAGCCAGCGAGGTTTCTGTATCTAAGCCTGTCGTGTGTGGTACGGTCCAGCCTTCCCGTCCTGTTATGTCTGCGGCACATGTGATGTGACGGCCTCTTTCCGGAGCCAGCGAGGTTTCTGTATCTAAGCCTGTCGTGTGTGGTACGGTCCAGCCTTCGCCTCCTGTTATATCTGCGGCACATGTGATGTGACGGCCTCTTCCCCGGAGCCAGCGAGGTTTCTGTATCTAAGCCTGTGGTGTGTGGTACGGTCCAGCCTTCGCCTCCTGTTATATCTGCGGCACACGTGATGTGACGGCCTCTCCCCGGAGTGAGGTTTCTGTATCTAAGCCTGTCGTGTGTGGTACGGTCCAGCCTTCGCCTTCTGTTATGTCTGCGGCACATGTGATGTGACGGCCTCTCCCTGGAGTGAGGTTTCTGTATCTAAGCCTGTCGTGTGTGGTACGGTCCAGCCTTCCCGTCCTGTTATGTCTGCGGCACATGTGATGTGTCGGCCTCTCCCCGGAGTGAGGTTTCTGTATCTAAGCCTGTGGTGTGTGGTACGGTCCAGCCTTCGCCTTCTGTTATATCTGCGGCACATGTGATGTGACGGCCTCTTCCCCGGAGCCAGCGAGGTTTCTGTATCTAAGCCTGTCGTGTGTGGTACGGTCCAGCCTTCCCCGTCCTGTTATGTCTGCGGCACATGTGATGTGTCGGCCTCTCCCCGGAGTGAGGTTTCTGTATCTAAGCCTGTCGTGTGTGGTACGGTCCAGCCTTCGCCTTCTGTTATGTCTGCGGCACATGTGATGTGACGGCCTCTTCCCGGAGCCAGCGAGGTTTCTGTATCTAAGCCTGTCGTGTGTGGTACGGTCCAGCCTTCGCCTTCTGTTATGTCTGCGGCACATGTGATGTGACGGCCTCTCCCCGGAGTGAGGTTTCTGTATCTAAGCCTGTGGTGTGTGGTACGGTCCAGCCTTCGCCTTCTGTTATGTCTGCGGCACATGTGATGTGACGGCCTCTTCCCCGGAGCCAGCGAGGTTTCTGTATCTAAGCCTGTCGTGTGTGGTACGGTCCAGCCTTCCCGTCCTGTTATGTCTGCGGCACATGTGATGTGACGGCCTCTCCCCGGAGTGAGGTTTCTGTATCTAAGCCTGTGGTGTGTGGTACGGTCCAGCCTTCGCCTTCTGTTATGTCTGCGGCACATGTGATGTGACGGCCTCTTCCCCGGAGCCAGCGAGGTTTCTGTATCTAAGCCTGTGGTGTGTGGTACGGTCCAGCCTTCGCCTTCTGTTATGTCTGCGGCACATGTGATGTGACGGCCTCTCCCCGGAGTGAGGTTTCTGTATCTAAGCCTGTCGTGTGTGGTACGGTCCAGCCTTCGCCTTCTGTTATGTCTGCGGCACATGTGATGTGACGGCCTCTTCCCCGGAGCCAGCGAGGTTTCTGTATCTAAGCCTGTCGTGTGTGGTACGGTCCAGCCTTCCCGTCCTGTTATGTCTGCGGCACATGTGATGTGACGGCCTCTTCCCCGGAGCCAGCGAGCTTTCTGTACACATCCGGCGGTTTCTGGCTGCGGCTGTCAGTCGCCGGCGCTCTTGACACATTTCCCCATCTGCTTGGCGATGGAGACCTGCCAGCTCTGTGGTTCTTGGATCTCCTCCATACGTCAGTGATAACAAGAGGGGGAAGCCCTCGCACGAGCTGGGCCTGGAGCCCATCCAAGGTTCACACAGAGGACATGCGAGTCCCGAGGCGGCGTGCTACGTTATTGTCAGCCTTCCGATTACATAAGGCGGTGTAACACGCAACACGGGGGCTCGCTGCCAGCTCTGCGCGGATTCTCACCGCCGCTCACGCCTGTCCCAATTATCATACCCTCAGTCCCAGTAATGACGGGGAATCTCCGTAGGCTCATTGGAATCGAATTCTTCTAGATTCTCCTCATCTTCTGAAATTGAAGGGTTGGGGGGTCAGACGGGGGAACCTCCTGGGGGCGTCCACATGTATGTGTATAGGGCAGACCCTCGCACCGCGCTATGTGCTGCTCTCTTCCTCTCCATCACAGTGAATTATTAATAACATGTAATTTCCGTTGTCAGGCCGTCGCCGCTCGCTTTTACCAATTACAATGGCTGCTGAATAATGTAGTGTTAACCCTGTCAGTACTGAAGAGGTGCATCCGCCTGCTATGGGGTGTGTACAGCTTTAAATATCAGTGACACATGGTATACTCCCTCCGACGGATTAAAGGACAGGTTGAAATTCAACATGTTTGATTCTTCATCTCGTGAGGCAGACGTCTGGCAGCAATTTACCCCCATTACCCCCCTGTCCCGTTTAAGCTCAGCTGAGCATGCACGTGTATGTTCCCATCAGGAGGAATGGGGTTGGAAGCGCACACTCGACCAACAGCTTTTGAAAGTATATGAGCACGTTAAGGCCTGACCCATGTCTCCTTGTTTACTTCATGCTAGAGATAACACCGCCCCCTAGTTGTAGAGAGGCGTTTCTGCAGCGTCATTTACAAATAACGTCATTATAGTTATAATAAGTAACCTGAGAAAAAAAGAAGCTAAATCCGCAGCCTGGAAACTAAAGAGATGTCTCCTAAGATTCGAGAGACATCTGAATTTCCTCTAAAGCCTGAGCTAAAAGCGTTGCCTGCCATGGTAACTGCAGTGGTCGGCCATAGCATTTCCCATGTTTCCTGACACGTAGCATACGCCAGTACTACTTGGTTACTAACGTATCCGATTTTTGGTGAAGACAAGTTGACCCGGAGGTTTATACTGATTGCCAGATTTGTAGTTGAGAAGGAATTTTTTTCCCCTGACTTGGGGCAATTGGCGTCAACCTCAAGGGGTTTATTTTCCCTTCCTCTGGATCAGCACTGTAGAGTTATAGGTTGGACTTGATGGACCTGAGTCTTCTTCCAACCTCATCCAGATTCATAAAGGATCATCTGAATTTCTGGATTCAAGAAGTAACATCTGCAAATAAGGACTCAGAAACAAACAGAAAAAACATCTAAACCTAAACTCTCAGAAAGACACATCTGAATCTCAGGATGCAAGACAAAATGCAAATCTTTCTAAAAGAACCTCCTGAATCTTAGAACTCCAGAAGCAACATCTGTATGTCAGGACTTGGATAGAAACAGCTAAATCTGAGGACCTGAAAAAAACATGGAGCTCAGGATTCAAGAATGAACATCTAAATCTCAAGACTTGAGAAGAAGTATCTGACTGTCAAGACTCAAGAAAAAACATGAATCAAGGTGAAACATATTAATCTCCGAGTCTGTGAAGTAAAATCTGTATTTTAGGACTCGAGAAGAAACATCTGAACCTCAGCTTTTGGAAAATAACATCTGAATCTCAGGAAGAGAAAACGTAAGTCTCAGAGTTCGAAAAGAACCATTTGAATGTTGGGACTCAAAGCAACATCTGTATCTCAGGACTCAGAAAGTAACAGCTGAATCTCAGGACTCGAGAGGAAACAGCTGAATCTCAGGACTCGAGAAGGAACATCTGTAATTCAGGACTCGAGAAGGAACATCTGAATTTCTGGACTTGAGGAGTAATATCTTAATTGCAGGACACGAGAAGTAACATCTGAATCTCAAGAATTGAGAAGAAACATCTGAATCTAGACCTGAGAAGAAATGTCCAAATGTTATGAAAATGAAATATCTGGACTCAAGGATGAAAAATATGAATCTCTGGACTCGAGAAGAAACATCTAAATGTCTGGACTCGAGAAGAAATATCTAAATCTCCGGACTCGAGAAGAAACATCTAAATGTCTGGACTCAAGAATAAATATCTAAATCTCCGGACTCAAGAAGAAACATCTAAATCTCCGGACTTGAGAAGACACATTTAAATCACTGGACCGGAGAAGAAACATCTAAATCTGCGGACTCGAGAAGAAACATCTGAATCTGTGGACTCGAGAAGAAACATCTGAATCTCTGGACCTGAGAAGAAACATCTAAATCTGCGGACTCGAGAAGAAACATCTGAATCTGTGGACTCGAGAAGAAACATCTGAATCTCTGGACCTGAGAAGAAACATCTGAATCTGTGGACTCGAGAAGAAACATCTAAATCTCTGGACTCGAGAAGAAACATCTGAATCTCTGGACTCGAGAAGAAACATCTAAATCTCTAGACTCGAGAAGAAACATCTAAATCTCTGGACTCGAGAAGAAACATCTGAATCTCTGGACTCGAGAAGAAACATCTAAATCTCTAGACTCGAGAAGAAACATCTAAATCTCTGGACTCGAGAAGAAACATCTGAATCTCTGGACCTGAGAAGAAACATCTGAATCTCTGGACTCGAGAAGAAACATCTGAATCTGTGGACTCGAGAAGAAACATCTGAATCTGTGGACTCGAGAAGAAACATCTGAATCTGTGGACTCGAGAAGAAACATCTGAATCTCTGGACTCGAGAAGAAACATCTGAATCTCTGGACTCGAGAAGAAACATCTGAATCTCTGGACTCGAGAAGAAACATCTGAATCTCTGGACTCGAGAAGAAACATCTAAATCTCTGGACTCGAGAAGAAACATCTGAATCTCTGGACCTGAGAAGAAACATCTGAATCTGTGGACTCGAGAAGAAACATCTGAATCTCTGGTCCTGAGAAGAAACATCTGAATCTGTGGACTCGAGAAGAAACATCTGAATCTGTGAACTCGAGAAGAAACATCTGAATCTGTGGACTCGAGAAGAAACATCTGAATCTGTGGACTCGAGAAGAAACATCTGAATTCGTGGACTCGAGAAGAAACATCTAAATTTTAGAATTCAATAAAAATATCTGAATCTCTGGACCTTAAAAGAGTGTTAGAACTCGTGAAGAACATGTGAATGTCAAGATAAAATATCTGAATCTCAAAATTTTAAAAGAAACATCTGAATCTTAGAAATCAAGAAAAAATATCTGAAACTTAGGACTCATGAATCTCAGGATTTTAGATGGAAAATCTGAGTCTTAGGATTTAAAAAACTAAAATAACAATAAATCTTCGGATTCAAGAAAAAATAGCTGAATCTTAAATTTTTTCTTCTTGGTTTCTAAGACAAGGGAAGAAACCTCTAAATCTCAGCAATATCTCAGGACTTAAGAAGAAAAGTCTGAAATAAAAAACACATGAATCTCAGGATTCAAACAGGAACATCTGAAGGACCTGAAATGTCTTAGAACTGTAGAAGGAATGTCCGAATCTATGGACTTGAGAAACTACATCGGAATTTAAGAACAGACAACTAAAGGGCTTAGATTGGACTTGACCATAAATTTGTGATAATTCTCGGATGACCAGTCATTTGGTGGACTGTTGGGGTAAGGACACACGATCAGGATTGTTGATGCCATTTTTGAAGCTAAAACCATCTGTCAACTCCTGGTTTAGAAATTGCATCAACAAAGCCTGAAGGTATGTCCTCGCCCTTATCACTCTTCACTCCTCTATGTATTTGGATACACAGCTGAGCCGAATATGTTATTTCAGCGAGGCAGGGGGAGATAAGCGGCTGCCAATCACCTCTAGCCCCACTTATATCTAATGGAAACAAGAGGATCAGACAAGGAAAATCCATCCTCCTGAATTCTTCTTCCACCGATGACAACCCTCAGTCCAACGTCTGCTGGTGCAAATAGACGTGGGGTTATTGAGGGATTTCCTATGTCCACTTTTAGCCACTATACCCCAAAGGCAGGGCTCAATGCCGGATAGCAGGTGCACATTCTGCCCGAAGAAATGATACCTTACAGGACCACATCTACATGGCCTACGCTTCCTATATATACCGTGACTTAATGGGATATCTGACATTGAGCCTTTGTGTACTATCACTTCCCAGAAAACCCGTAAACAGAGAAACATCTTAAGAGAAGAAGAGGAGGAGAAGCGAAGAGGAAGGGGGGAGGGAGACATCAGGAAGGAATTTTAACAGCTGTCCCAACAAGGCTGAAAGGAGCCGGTTGTAAATAAGCTATTTTATTCCTGAAATGAGCGCTGTAAATCGTAGACTCAGCATGAGGAGGGAGGAGGGGGCGTCTGGAGAGGCGAAGTATTCATCCCCAAGCCTTATAAAAACCATCAGGACAGAAGATACCGAGCCATGATCAATAAGTGACTGCCACCCAACAAGGCCAGCAAGCTGAACCTCACCAGATTCCTTCTGCGAGTATTCACAAGGATCACCAAACCAAAAGGGCTGTTATTATTATCTTATTATTATATGGGGGTGTCCTCGGGTCCCAGAGTATAATAATCGGACACCTGGGAAGGTGCGCAAAAATAAAAAAGAGCATAACACTCACCTTCATGGGCTCCTCTGCAGCTCCAGTGCTCTGCAGGTACCTGGGGGGGTGGAGGAGGACACCAGAGTCCTGGAGGGTACGGGAGCGGAGCCCCACTGGCCTCCGATTATTAGACTCTGGGGTGTAAAAAGACCATAGAATATAATAATGATTTGTGGGTCGCAAACCCTCAAAATTTTGGAAAATTTGTAACAAATCTGGATAGAAATTAACTGGTTTGCTCATCCCTTGTAATAAGTAAACACTTAAACTATAAGTAAGTAAGCCCCTTAAACTATACTATGGGGGTCCTTCGCACCACAATGCTCTGTGCACCCTGCCTGGGACAACCCTTGGCATCTCCAGCTAGATATGGGGTTAGGTTCATGAATTATAGACTTCTGGAGATAAAGCAGACCCCTTAATGGAAGCCATGAAAGGGAACGATGTACAGGATGACATATATGGAGTTGGGAAGAAATTTTGTCCCCTGAAAGGGGGCCGGTGGCATCCACCGGATGGGATTGTTTTGCCTTCGTCTGGATCAACATGGTAGAATTATTGGTTGGACTTGATGTCTTTATCCAACCTTATGAACTGTGTTACTCATCACGCCCTGGTGGATAGTATGCCGCGCCTCTGACGTCCATGCTGCAGCCATGTCTGTGACTAGTGACCTCCTATATAAATGGTACCCAACAAATATGCAACTGCGCCCTCAGAAAAGTCCACTCCACCAGCAGATCCCTACACAACACTCCCATCGTATTTCAGCAGAGGTGACCAGCTGCTGGTAGACGCCTGTGAGCCTAGCCCTGGCAGTGCGGGGGTTAAGCTCTCCCTACAGCGGTCAGTCCTGCAAAGCCTCCTTGAATTTCCTGTTTAGTGTCCATATCAATTTCTGAAGGAAAATACCATGCAAAGGCGGCTGTGGATGTCATGTGGCCTCCGGTCCGGGGCATGGTGGATGACTGCTTTTCATAATAGGCCGCATGACATCTGCCCGGAGCTGCACGAAGGCCGCTGCGGTGAACACTCTGTATATGCAGACAGGAAAATGTGGAATGACCCATCCAGTGACCAGAACCTTGGAAGTGACCCTCATCATCCTTCATCCATAGGTCGTCATCTGTTCACTTGTGCTGCACAAAAACAAACCAGTCTAAACACATTACGCGCACAGGTGTGATATATATATATACTTGGTGTAGTGAGACCCCGCAGCAGCGCCTCCGGTCAGGATAGACAACCCAATGCACTAGGTCAGGGCTGCTAGCACCCCAGTTACCCAAGGTGCTGCCTGGTGTGCCAGATGTGGCCGAGTAAGCACTCAGACACTGTAGGATTCAGGATTACCGGGTAGAAGTTATAAATGGTTCACAGTGATGTCACAGCCCTTGCCGTTCATGGCCATCAACGATGGTGTCGGGTTCGCAAAGCCCACGGAGATGTCAGCCACAGTCCTGTTGGCACAGGGAGAAGCTCACCGAGATCACACAGACCCTGCTAACCAGAGCTATCACCACCAATAGCTTCCAGGACGAGGTTCTGAAGCTCCGAACTAGATACAACTCTCCTAAACTGGTATATATAGAGTGCCCTCCTGCCCCATACACCTGTCTAGAATGTGCAGTTTGCTCAGCAATTGCATCCTGTGATGTTAGTCGCCTCTAGTCGTCCCGCAGCCATGATTATTGTGAAGATAACCTCTGAGGTTCCTGCAGACTCCATCAACTCTCAGGCAGTGTTATCTATGAAACATGGTGACCATAAACCCATGTGTGCCCCAAACCATCACTTAGGTCAGGGACGTAGGATCATCAACCCTTGAGGTGTTGGTCTAAGGGTTGTGATGGAGGTCAGTAGGGGGTTACGATATGATGAAGCCCCAAGTTCACTTCTATGGGGCCTCCATGAACATTGTACACCCTGGTTCCAGGGCACCCTTGTGTTGACTTAATGTTAAGACATAGAGAAGTTCTTGTGTCCCCATTTTCAGACCAGCACCCAGACTTTCCAGTCCCAGTATGATATTCCTGGTTTATGAAATCTATGTCCAACCCCTGATTCTAAACAACTCTCCCATTTAGGAGATGCTGATCTAGAACCTAATCTGGAATTCCTTATCACATGACCTGTGGAGCGCCAGCAGGTCCTCGATCTCTGGCGATCGCGGTGTGATACACATATTGTAGCTGCCCTCCTGGGGGTGGATATACAGGAGGATACAGACTTTAATGTTGTTGACCCAGCAGATATTTGATTTGCAAATCTCATCTAATGACCCTCATTGTCCGGGATTTTCCTGTTTCTCCAATTTGACTGCATTCAAATGAATTACATCCTAATCCTGAGCACCATCTGCAGTTCTGATTGGGTCGATCAACTCAAGAGATATTACAGGAGCTGGTGTTACCTGCTTTGTAACAAAATCATCATTAGACCGCTCCATGAAATGTGCACTCTCAGGTTATCCTATTCATTTGGATACAATGTGGCTTTTCCTGTATCTGTTCTTACATATATTTATTATTCCCTCTGGTGATGGGGGAAGGGACAATAGCGGGCCCCAGCAGATAAAACTTGTGTGCTAAGATGTGATTTAGCAAGGTACTTAACTCCCTCACACTGAGAATTTGCTTTTTCTTTAAGGACATCCTCTGTGTTCAGTTCTCCCTGCTGAGTTAATGTGTCACTGTGAGGCTATCCTCTCTGTGCCTCACTTCCCTCAGACTGGGAATTGTCTGTACATTTCTTCCCCTCCTCTGGCAGTTAATGGGTTACTGCGAGGCTATCCTCTCTGTACATGTCTTCCCCTCCTCTGGCAGTTAATGGGTTACTGTGAGGCTATCCTCTCTGTACATGTCTTCCCCTCCTCTGTCAGTTAATGGGTTACTGTGAGGCTATCCTCTCTATACATTTCTTCCCTCCTCTGGCAGTTAATGGGTTACTGTGAGGCTATCCTCTCTGTACATTTCTTCCCTCCTCTGGCAGTTAATGGGTTACTGTGAGGCTATCCTCTCTGTACATTTCTTCCCTCCTCGGGCAGTTAATGGGTTACTGTGAGGCTATCCTCTCTGTACATTTCTTCCCCTCCTCTGGCAGTTAATGGGTTACTGTGAGGCTATCCTCTCTGTACATTTCTTCCCTCCTCTGGCAGTTAGTGGGTTACTGTGAGGCTATCCTCTCTGTACATTTCTTCCCCTCCGCTGGCAGTTAATGGGTTACTGTGAGGCTATCCTCTCTGTACATTTCTTCCCTCCTCTGGCAGTTAATGGGTTACTGTGAGGCTATCCTCTCTGTACATTTCTTCCCCTCCTCTGGCAGTTAATGGGTTACTGTGAGGCTATCCTCTCTGTACATTTCTTCCCCCCCTCCTCTGGCAGTTAATGGGTTACTGTGAGGCTATCCTCTCTGTACATTTCTTCCCTCCTCTGGCAGTTAATGGGTTACTGTGAGGCTATCCTCTCTGTACATTTCTTCCCTCCTCGGGCAGTTAATGGGTTACTGTGAGGCTATCCTCTCTGTACATTTCTTCCCCTCCTCTGGCAGTTAATGGGTTACTGTGAGGCTATCCTCTCTGTACATTTCTTCCCTCCTCTGGCAGTTAGTGGGTTACTGTGAGGCTATCCTCTCTGTACATTTCTTCCCTCCTCCGGCAGTTAATGGGTTACTGTGAGGCACCTCCCCTCTGCACATTTCTTCCCTCCGCTGGCAGTTAATGGGTTACTGTGAGGCTATCCTCTCTGTACATTTCTTCCCTCCTCTGGCAGTTAATGGGTTACTGTGAGGCTATCCTCTCTGTACATTTCTTCCCTCCTCTGGCAGTTAATGGGTTACTGTGAGGCTATCCTCTCTGTACATTTCTTCCCCTCCTCTGGCAGTTAATGGGTTACTGTGAGGCTATCCTCTCTGTACATTTCTTCCCTCCTCTGGCAGTTAATGGGTTACTGTGAGGCTATCCTCTCTGTACATTTCTTCCCTCCTCTGGCAGTTAATGGGTTACTGTGAGGCTATCCTCTCTGTACATTTCTTCCCCTCCTCTGGCAGTTAATGGGTTACTGTGAGGCTATCCTCTCTGTACATTTCTTCCCCTCCTCTGGCAGTTAATGGGTTACTGTGAGGCTATCCTCTCTGTACATTTCTTCCCCTCCTCTGGCAGTTAATGGGTTACTGTGAGGCTATCCTCTCTGTACATTTCTTCCCCCGCGGGCGGGGCCCCCCCCCTCCTCTGGCAGTTAATGGGTTACTGTGAGGCTATCCTCTCTGTACATTTCTTCCCCTCCTCTGGCAGTTAATGGGTTACTGTGAGGCTATCCTCTCTGTACATTTCTTCCCTCCTCTGGCAGTTAATGGGTTACTGTGAGGCTATCCTCTCTGTACATTTCTTCCCCTCCTCTGGCAGTTAATGGGTTACTGTGAGGCTATCCTCTCTGTACATTTCTTCCCTCCTCTGGCAGTTAATGGGTTACTGTGAGGCTATCCTCTCTGTACATTTCTTCCCCTCCTCTGGCAGTTAATGGGTTACTGTGAGGCTATCCTCTCTGTACATTTCTTCCCCTCCTCTGGCAGTTAATGGGTTACTGTGAGGCTATCCTCTCTGTACATTTCTTCCCCTCCTCTGGCAGTTAATGGGTTACTGGAGGCTATCCCCCTGCCGTACATTTCCCTCCTCTGGCAGTTAATGGGTTACTGTGAGGGCTATCCTCCCTGTACATTTCTTCCCTCCTCTGGCAGTTAATGGGTTACTGTGAGGCTATCCTCCTCCTGTACATTTCTTCCCTCCTCTGGCAGTTAATGGGTTACTGTGAGGCTATCCTCTCTGTACATTTCTTCCCTCCTCTGGCAGTTAATGGGTTACTGTGAGGCTATCCTCCCTGTACATTTATTCCCTCCTCTGGCAGTTAATGGGTTACTGTGAGGCTATCCTCTCTGTACATTTCTTCCCTCCTCTGGCAGTTAATGGGTTACTGTGAGGCTATCCTCTCTGTACATTTCTTCCCCTCCTCTGGCAGTTAATGGGTTACTGTGAGGCTATCCTCTCTGTACATTTCTTCCCTCCTCTGGCAGTTAATGGGTTACTGTGAGGCTATCCTCTCTGTACATTTCTTCCCCTCCTCTGGCAGTTAATGGGTTACTGTGAGGCTATCCTCTCTGTACATTTCTTCCCTCCTCTGGCAGTTAATGGGTTACTGTGAGGCTATCCTCTCTGTACATTTCTTCCCCTCCTCTGGCAGTTAATGGGTTACTGTGAGGCTATCCTCTCTGTACATTTCTTCCCCTCCTCTGGCAGTTAATGGGTTACTGTGAGGCTATCCTCTCTGTACATTTCTTCCCCTCCTCTGGCAGTTAATGGGTTACTGTGAGGCTATCCTCCCTGTACATTTATTCCCTCCTCTGGCAGTTAATGGGTTACTGCGAGGCTATCCTCCCTGTACATTTCTTCCCTCCTCTGGCAGTTAATGGGTTACTGTGAGGCTATCCTCCCTGTACATTTCTTCCCTCCTCTGGCAGTTAATGGGTTACTGCGAGGCTATCCTCCCTGTACATTTCTTCCCTCCTCTGGCAGTTAATGGGTTACTGTGAGGCTATCCTCCCTGTACATTTATTCCCTCCTCTGGCAGTTAATGGGTTACTGTGAGGCTATCCTCTCTGTACATTTATTCCCTCCTCTGGCAGTTAATGGGTTACTGTGAGGCTATCCTCCCTGTACATTTATTCCCTCCTCTGGCAGTTAATGGGTTACTGTGAGGCTATCCTCCCTGTACATTTATTCCCTCCTCTGGCAGTTAATGGGTTACTGTGAGGCTATCCTCTCTGTACATTTATTCCCTCCTCTGGCAGTTAATGGGTTACTGTGAGGCTATCCTCTCTGTACATTTCTTCCCCTCCTCTGGCAGTTAATGGGTTACTGTGAGGCTATCCTCCCTGTCCCCCCGGCAGAAGGGCGGAGGCTAGTCCTCCCTGTACATTTATTCCCTCCTCTGGCAGTTAATGGGTTACTGTGAGGCTATCCTCTCTGTACATTTCTTCCCTCCTCTGGCAGTTAATGGGTTACTGTGAGGCTATCCTCTCTGTACATTTCTTCCCCTCCTCTGGCAGTTAATGGGTTACTGTGAGGCTATCCTCTCTGTACATTTATTCCCTCCTCTGGCAGTTAATGGGTTACTGTGAGGCTATCCTCTCTGTACATTTCTTCCCCTCCTCTGGCAGTTAATGGGTTACTGTGAGGCTATCCTCTCTGTACATTTCTTCCCCTCCTCTGGCAGTTAATGGGTTACTGTGAGGCTATCCTCTCTGTACATTTCTTCCCCTCCTCTGGCAGTTAATGGGTTACTGTGAGGCTATCCTCCCTGACATTTCTTCCCCCTCCTCTGGCAGTTAATGGGTTACTGTGAGGCTATCCTCCTCTGTACATTTCTTCCCTCCTCTGGCAGTTAATGGGTTACTGTGAGGCTATCCTCCCTGTACATTTCTTCCCCTCCTCTGGCAGTTAATGGGTTACTGTGAGGCTATCCTCTCCCGGCGGGGCGGGGGGCTGTACATTTCTTCCCCTC
This sequence comes from Leptodactylus fallax, assembly GCA_947044405.1. NCBI lineage: Eukaryota > Metazoa > Chordata > Amphibia > Anura > Leptodactylidae > Leptodactylus > Leptodactylus fallax. The sequence continues at coordinate 94,613 of CAMRHE010001018.1, forward strand.
CTCTGGCAGTTAATGGGTTACTGTGAGGCTATCCTCCCTGTACATTTCTTCCCTCCTCTGGCAGTTAATGGGTTACTGTGAGGCTATCCTCCCTGTACATTTCTTCCCCTCCTCTGGCAGTTAATGGGTTACTGTGAGGCTATCCTCCCTGTACATTTATTCCCCTCCTCTGGCAGTTAATGGGTTACTGTGAGGCTATCCTCTCTGTACATTTATTCCCTCCTCTGGCAGTTAATGGGTTACTGTGAGGCTATCCTCCCTGTACATTTATTCCCTCCTCTGGCAGTTAATGGGTTACTGTGAGGCTATCCTCCCCTGTACATTTATTCCCTCCTCTGGCAGTTAATGGGTTACTGTGAGGCTATCCTCCCTGTACATTTATTCCCTCCTCTGGCAGTTAATGGGTTACTGTGAGGCTATCCTCTCTGTACATTTATTCCCTGCTCTGGCAGTTAATGGGTTACTGTGAGGCTATCCTCTCTGTACATTTCTTCCCCTCCTCTGGCAGTTAATGGGTTACTGCGAGGCTATCCTCTCTGTACATTTATTCCCTGCTCTGGCAGTTAATGGGTTACTGTGAGGCTATCCTCTCTCCATATACGTTGCACATATGACTATTATCGGAGACACCAGTTGTTATTGCTCTCGCCAAGTCCTCATTTACAAAGTTCAAGTACAAGTCCCCGGGAAACAGCAATATCCTGTCGGAGTCCTGGTCTGATTGTGACACTTGCCCGTCCGCCGCCTCCCATGGCCCGGCTCAGCTGTCCGTATTGATCTGCAGGTCTCAGTTATTGGAGGAATCGAAGGGCCTCTTGACCCAGCAATTATTGTTCTGGCAGCCGCTGCTCACTTATATAACCTCATTATGTTTGGGACGCGGGCTGACGGGGGGCGGCCGGCCGGAGCGGTGATAATTACCGCCAGTCAGAGCTGCTTTATATGTCCTGTACTTGATAAGCGTTCCAGCCTCATTATTTGTATTTTATCGCGGTCAGTGACCTGACAACTAGAACAGTTTATTACGGAGGCGGCAGACGCTCCTGTCACTCCAGGTGCTAGACCCTGCGTCACGTCCACCACACTATCCACACCTCTATAGTCACAGGGATTATGGTGCTTGCCTAAAACTTGTGGGGTACATCTGTCCAAGCATTAATGGCAGAATACGGGTGCAAATGGGTATGAAATAGGGGGGGAATGCACAAAGGGATTGCAATTACGAATATGGTAGGGCTGTGGTCAGCCTAACCTATGGCCCCAATGATACATTACCCCCTATCATTCCTATGTTCTACCCATGACCTGTCCCGCCTCACTCCTCACGTGACATGGTGACCGCAGCGTTAAATCTCGCCTCGCTCTATATTTAATGCTCTGATAATGGGATTGCTTCCACTATGGGGGAACATTAATAGGATGCAGCACAATACAATGAGCTGTACATCACCGCACCTGTCGATATAAGGCAGCCATGTTCCCCGGGGCTCCAGGGGCTGTCAGGTTATGTCATGTCTTTAGCACTGAATAACCTCAGGCCCCGCAGAGATCGGTGGGAGTCCTGCTGATCGGAGCCAGTCCTAGGGAGGCTCAATAAGGAGGCTACTACTACTCCCAGAGGATGGGAACACTGGAGACATCAGGGCCAACAAGGGAATGTCAGCTCCAGAGTCCTATAGTATTCTACTTATATTGGTCATTTACGCTGGGTGACACTGATGGGGGGCATATGGGAGGTCACCCAGTTATCCACACCAGTGGCAAGAGGGTTTTCTTGGTCCTTTATACTGTAGATATAATGTGAGGGCAGAGGATTATTGTGTGTTAAAGGGGAACGCTACCCAATACTGGGAGGGTAGAATTTGCCATGTTGTGAACTCCTATGATGTCATATATCTAATACTGAGTCTCTGGTTTGTTTTACAGCTGTACGAGCTGGACGAAGACCCCAAGAGGAAGGAATTCCTGGACGATCTATTCAGCTTCATGCAGAAAAGAGGTGAGTGCTGAAACAAGAGAATAAAACGTACCTGTGCTTATTAGGGGACCGGCTATAATGTCCTAAAAATGAGGATTCAGATTGTCCCGACAGACTGGGACAGTGACTACAATACTTATCTCCAGAGCTGCGCTCACTATTCTGCTGGTACAGACACTGTGTACATACATTACATTACTTATCCTGTATTATACTCCAGAGCTGCGCTCACTATTCTGCTGGTGCAGTCACTGTGTACATACATTACATTACTTATCCTGTATTGATCCTGAGTTACATCCTGTATTATACTCCAGAGCTGCGCTCACTATTCTGCTGGTGCAGTCACTGTGTACATACATTACATTACTTATCCTGTACTGATCCTGAGTTACATCCTGTATTATACTCCAGAGCTGCACTCACTATTCTGCTGGTGCAGTCACTGTGTACATACATTACATTACTTATCCTGTATTATACTCCAGAGCTGCGCTCACTATTCTGCTGGTGCAGTCACTGTGTACATACATTACATTACTTATCCTGTACTGATCCTGAGTTACCATCCTGTATTATACTCCAGAGCTGCGCTCACTATTCTGCTGGTACAGTCACTGTGTACATACATTACATTACTTATCCTGTACTGATCCTGAGTTACATCCTGTATTATACTCCAGAGCTGCACTCACTATTCTGCTGGTACAGTCACTGTGTACATACATTACATTACTTATCCTGTACTAATCCTGAGTTACATCCTGTATTATACTCCAGAGCTGCACTCACTATTCTGCTGGTACAGTCACTGTGTACATACATTACATTACTTATCCTGTACTGATCCTGAGTTACATCCTGTATTATACTCCAGAGCTGCACTCACTATTCTGCTGGTGCAGTCACTGTGTACATACATTACATTACTTATCCTGTACTGATCCTGAGTTACATCCTGTATTATACTCCAGAGCTGCGCTCACTATTCTGCTGGTGCAGTCACTGTGTACATACATTACATTACTTATCCTGTACTGATCCTGAGTTACATCCTGTATTATACTCCAGAGCTGTGCTCACTATTCTGCTGGTACAGTCACTGTGTACATACATTACATTACTTATCCTGTATTATACTCCAGAGCTGCACTCACTATTCTGCTGGTGCAGTCACTGTGTACATACATTACATTACTTATCCTGTACTGATCCTGAGTTACATCCTGTATTATACTCCAGAGCTGCGCTCACTATTCTGCTGGTACAGTCACTGTGTACATACATTACATTACTTATCCTGTACTGATCCTGAGTTACATCCTGTATTATACTCCAGTGCTGCGCTCACTATTCTGCTGGTACAGTCACTGTGTACATACATTACATTACTTATCCTGTACTGATCCTGAGTTACATCCTGTATTATACTCCAGAGCTGCGCTCACTATTCTGCTGGTACAGTCACTGTGTACATACATTACATTACTTATCCTGTACTGATCCTGAGTTACATCCTGTATTATACTCCAGAGCTGCGCTCACTATTCTGCTGGTACAGTCACTGTGTACATACATTACATTACTTATCCTGTACTGATCCTGAGTTACATCCTGTATTATACTCCAGAGCTGCACTCACTATTCTGCTGGTAAAGTCACTGTGTACATACATTACATTACTTATCCTGTCCTGATCCTGAGTTACATCCTGTATTATACTCCAGAGCTGCGCTCACTATTCTGCTGGTACAGTCACTGTGTACATACATTACATTACTTATCCTGTATTATACCCCAGAGCTGCGCTCACTATTCTGCTGGTGCATTCACTGTGTACGTACATTCATTACTTATCCTGTACTGATCCTGAGTTACATCCTGTATTATACTCCAGAGCTGCGCTCACTATTCTGCTGGTACAGTCACTGTGTACATACATTACATTACTTATCCTGTACTGATCCTGAGTTACATCCTGTATTATACTCCAGAGCTGCACTCACTATTCTGCTGGTGCAGTCACTGTGTACATACATTACATTACTTATCCCAATCCTGTATTATACCCCAGAGCTGCGCTCACTATTCTGCTGGTGCATTCACTGTGTACGTACATTCATTACTTATCCTGTACTGATCCTGAGTTACATCCTGTATTATACTCCAGAGCTGCGCTCACTATTCTGCTGGTACAGTCACTGTGTACATACATTACATTACTTATCCTGTACTGATCCTGAGTTACATCCTGTATTATACTCCAGAGCTGCGCTCACTATTCTGCTGGTGCAGTCACTGTGTACATACATTACATTACTTATCCTGTACTGATCCTGAGTTACATCCTGTATTATACTCCAGAGCTGCGCTCACTATTCTGCTGGTACAGTTACTGTGTACATACATTACATTACTTATCCTGTACTGATCCTGAGTTACATCCTGTATTACACTCCAGAGCTGCACTCAAGATTCTGCTGATTATTAATGGAAACTGCCAGCAAGTTTGTGCACATAAACCCTCTAAATACATCGGGGTAGTTAATTTTTCCTTCATTACCTCTTTGTACAGTGTTTAGTGTAAAGTTCCAGAATACAGATCACCAGAGTAAGCTCTATATACACAATATTGGGAGATTTCAGCTCTGAAGCTTGCAGAATTCACCTCCTATTACCCAGCAGTTCTGTTCCCTACTAGGGTCATTTAATGGAGATTATTATATAGTAGACATTTATCAGGCTTTGGGTTTTTTGTTTGTTTTTCTCATTTCCACCTCCATATTAGGGGGGTGGTGACGTTGTACTGTGAACAATATCCGTGACTCTGCGTCTCTCATCGCGGCGTGTAGCGCTCCGGCCCTCAGCCCAGATGTTTGTACAGCGCAGGGAGCAGGATCTGAGCTATTGTGTATTTTCTATATGGTATATCATGTAAACATAGGACAGTACACATTGATGTGCGCACCTGCTGTACACTGCCTCCATCCTCACCCCTAGACATGTGCATCTACACTGCTCTACTGCCACCAGGAGCCCTGCACTGCCCCCTAGAGGTGACCATGGATGATACTTATCAGAGAAGGACCCATGGGGAATGTCCCCTTGTATACAGACTGAAGGCTATCTTCACCCCGCTGTCAGACATATAACCTAACAGCTCAGCTCCCAATGTACAGTACATAACCACTATAATACTGCCCCCATGTACAACAATATAACTACTATAATACCGCTCCTATGTACAAGAATATAACTACTATAATACTGCTCCTATGTACAAGACTATAACTACTATAATACTACCTCCTATGTACAAGAATATAACTACTATAATACTGCTCCTATGTACAAGAATATAACTACTATAATACTGCTCCTATGTACAAGAATATAACTACTATAATACTACGCCTATGTACAAGAATATAACTACTATAATACTACCTCCTATGTACAAGAATATAACTACTATAATACTACCTCCTATGTACAAGAATATAACTACTATAATACTACCTCCTATGTACAAGAATATAACTACTATAATACTGCCTCCTATGTACAAGAATATAACTACTATAATACTACTCCTATGTACAAGAATATAACTACTATAATACTACTCCTATGTACAAGAATATAACTACTATAATACTACTCCTATGTACAAGAATATAACTACTATAATACTACTCCTATGTACAAGAATATAACTACTATAATACTACTCCTATGTACAAGAATATAACTACTATAATACTACCTCCTATGTACAAGAATATAACTACTATAATACTACCTCCTATGTACAAGAATATAACTACTATAATACTGCTCCTATGTACAGGAATATAACTACTATAATACTGCTCCTATGTACAAGAATATAACTACTATAATACTGCTCCTATGTACAAGAATATAACTACTATAATACTACCTCCTATGTACAAGAATATAACTACTATAATACTGTTCCTATGTACAAGAATATAACTACTATAATACTGCCCCCTATGTACAAGAATATAACTACTATAATACTGCTCCTATGTACAAGAATATAACTACTATAATACACCTATGTACAAGAATATAACTACTATAATACTGCTCCTATGTACAAGAATATAACTACTATAATACTGCTCCTATGTACAAGAATATAACTACTATAATACTGCTCCTATGTACAAGAATATAACTACTATAATACTGTTCCTATGTACAAGAATATAACTACTATAATACTGCCCCCTATGTACAAGAATATAACTACTATAATACTGCTCCTATGTACAAGAATATAACTACTATAATACACCTATGTACAAGAATATAACTACTATAATACTGCCCCCTATGTACAAGAATATAACTACTATAATACTGCTCCTATGTACAAGAATATAACTACTATAATACTGCCCCTATGTACAAGAATATAACTACTATAATACTGCTCCTATGTACAAGAATATAACTACTATCATACTGCTCCTATGTACAAGAATATAACTACTATAATACTACCTCCTATGTACAAGAATATAACTACTATAATACTGCCTCCTATGTACAAGAATATAACTACTATAATACTACCTCCTATGTACAAGAATATAACTACTATAATACTACCTCCTATGTACAAGAATATAACTACTATAATACTGCTCCTATGTACAAGAATATAACTACTATAATACTGCTCCTATGTACAAGAATATAACTACTATAATACTACTCCTATGTACAAGAATATAACTACTATAATACTGCCCCCTATGTACAAGAATATAACTACTATAATACTGCTCCTATGTACAAGTATATAACTACTATAATACTATCTCCTATGTACAAGAATATAACTACTATAATACTACCTCCTATGTACAAGAATATAACTACTATAATACTGCCCTCTATGTACAAGAATATAACTACTACAATACTACCTCCTATGTACAAGAATATAACTACTATAATACTACTCCTATGTACAAGAATATAACTACTATAATACTGCCCTCTATGTACAAGAATATAACTACTACAATACTACCTCCTATGTACAAGAATATAACTACTATAATACTACCTCCTATGTACAAGAATATAACTACTATAATACTGCCCCCTATGTACAAGAATATAACTACTATAATACTGCTCCTATGTACAAGAATATAACTACTATAATACTGCTCCTATGTACAAGAATATAACTACTATAATACTACCTCCTATGTACAAGAATATAACTACTATAATACTGCTCCTATGTACCAGAATATAACTACTATAATACTGCTCCTATGTACAAGACTATAACTACTATAATACTACCTCCTATGTACAAGAATATAACTACTATAATACTGCTCCTATGTACAAGAATATAACTACTATAATACTACTCCTATGTACAAGAATATAACTACTATAATACTGTTCCTATGTACAAGAATATAACTACTATAATACTGCCCCCTATGTACAAGAATATAACTACTATAATACTACCTCCTATGTACAAGAATATAACTACTATAATACTGCCCCTATGTACAAGAATATAACTACTATAATACTACTATGTACAAGAATATAACTACTATAATACTGCTCCTATGTACAAGAATATAACTACTATAATACTGCTCCTATGTACAAGAATATAACTACTATAATACTACTCCTATGTACAAGAATATAACTACTATAATACTGCCCCCTATGTACCAGAATATAACTACTATAATACTACCTCCTATGTACAAGAATATAACTACTATAATACTGCTCCTGTGTACAAGAATATAACTACTATAATACTACCTCCTATGTACAAGAATATAACTACTATAATACTGCTCCTATGTACCAGAATATAACTACTATAATACTGCTCCTATGTACAAGACTATAACTACTATAATACTACCTCCTATGTACAAGAATATAACTACTATAATACTGCTCCTATGTACAAGAATATAACTACTATAATACTACTCCTATGTACAAGAATATAACTACTATAATACTGTTCCTATGTACAAGAATATAACTACTATAATACTGCCCCCTATGTATAAGAATATAACTACTATAATACTACCTCCTATGTACAAGAATATAACTGCTATAATACTGCCCCTATGTACAAGAATATAACTACTATAATACTACTATGTACAAGAATATAACTACTATAATACTGCTCCTATGTACAAGAATATAACTACTATACTACTACTCCTATGTACAAGAATATAACTACTATAATACTGCCCCCTATGTACAAGAATATAACTACTATAATACTGCTCCTATGTACAAGAATATAACTACTATAATACTACCTCCTATGTACAAGAATATAACTACTATAATACTGCCCCTATGTACAAGAATATAACTACTATAATACTACCTCCTATGTACAAGAATATAACTACTATAATACTGCCCCTATGTACAAGAATATAACTACTATAATACTGCCCCCTATGTACAAGAATATAACTACTATAATACTACCTCCTATGTACAAGTATATAACTACTATAATACTGCTCCTATGTACAAGAATATAACTAGTATAATACTACCTGCTATGTACAAGAATATAACTACTATAATACTACCTCCTATGTACAAGAATATAACTACTATAATACTGCCCCTATGCACAAGAATATAACTACTATAATACTGCTCCTATGTACAAGAATATAACTACTATAATACTACCTCCTATGTACAAGAATATAACTACTATAATACTGCTCCTATGTACAAGAATATAACTACTATAATACTACCTCCTATGTACAAGAATATAACTACTATAATACTACCCCCTATGTACAAGAATATAACTACTATAATACTGCTCCTATGTACAAGAATATAACTACTATAATGCTACTCCTATGTATAAGAATATAACTACTATAATACTACTCCTATGTACAAGAATATAACTACTATAATACTACTCCTATGTACAAGAATATAACTACTATAATACTACTCCTATGTACAAGAATATAACTACTATAATACTGCTCCTATGTACAAGAATATAACTACTATAATACTGCCCCTATGTACAAGAATATAACTATATAATACTGTCCCTATGTACAAGAATATAACTACTATAATACTGCTCCTATGTACAAGAATATAACTACTATAATACTGCTCCTATGTACAAGAATATAACTAGTATAATACTACCTCCTATGTACAAGAATATAACTACTATAATACTACCTCCTATGTACAAGAATATAACTACTATAATACTGCCCCTATGTACAAGAATATAACTACTATAATACTACTCCTATGTACAAGAATATAACTACTATAATACTGCCTCCTATGTACAAGAATATAACTAGTATAATACTACCTCCTATGTACAAGAATATAACTACTATAATACTACCTCCTATGTACAAGAATATAACTACTATAATACTGCCTTTATGTACAAGAATATAACTACTATAATACTGCCCCTATGTACAAGAATATAACTACTATAATACTACTCCTATGTACAAGAATATAACTACTATAATACTACCTCCTATGTACAAGAATATAACTACTATAATACTACCTCCTATGTACAAGAATATAAGTACTATAATACTGCTCCTATGTACAAGAATATAACTACTATAATACTACCTCCTATGTACAAGAATATAACTACTATAATACTGCTCCTATGTACAAGAATATAACTACTATAATGCTACTCCTATGTATAAGAATATAACTACTATAATACTACTCCTATGTACAAGAATATAACTACTATAATACTGCCCCTATGTACAAGAATATAACTATATAATACTGTCCCTATGTACAAGAATATAACTACTATAATACTGCTCCTATGTACAAGAATATAACTACTATAATACTGCTCCTATGTACAAGTATATAACTACTATAATACTGCTTCTATGTACAAGAATATAACTACTATAATACTACTCCTATGTACAAGAATATAACTACTATAATACTACCTCCTATGTACAAGAATATAACTACTATAATACTGCCCCCTATGTACAAGAATATAACTACTATAATACTGCTCCTATGTACAAGAATATAACTACTATAATACTGCTGCTATGTACAAGAATATAACTACTATAATACTGCTCCTATGTACAAGAATATAACTACTATAATACTGCTCCTATGTAAAAGAATATAACTACTATAATACTACCTCCTATGTACAAGAATATAACTACTATAATACTGCCCCCTATGTACAAGAATATAACTACTATAATACTGCTCCTATGTACAAGAATATAGCTACTATAATACTGCTCCTATGTACAAGAATATAACTACTATAATACTGCTCCTTTGTACAAGAATATAACTACTATAATACTGCTCCTCTGTACAAGAATATAACTAATGTAATATGGCCCTATGTACAGGAATATAACTACGATAATACTGCCCCCTATATACAAGAATATAACTACTATAATACTGCTCCTATGTACAAGAATATAACTACTATAATACTGCTCCTATGTACAAGAATATAACTACTATAATACTGCTCCTATGTACAAGAATATAACTACTATAATACTACCCTTATGTACAAGAATATAACTACTATAATACTGCTCCTATGTACAAGAATATAACTACTATAATGCTACTCCTATGTATAAGAATATAACTACTATAATACTACTCCTATGTACAAGAATATAACTACTATAATACTGCCTCCTATGTACAAGAATATAACTACTATAATACTGCCCCCTATGTACAAGAATATAACTTCTATAATACTACTCCTATGTACAAGAATATAACTACTATAATACTGCTCCTATGTACAAGAATATAACTACTATAATACTACTCCTATGTACAAGAATATAACTACTATAATACTACCCCCTATGTACAAGAATATAACTACTATAATACTGCTCCTATGTACAAGAATATAACTACTATAATACTGCCCCTATGTACAAGAATATAACTATATAATACTACCCCCTATGTACAAGAATATAACTACTATAATACTGCTCCTATGTACAAGAATATAACTACTATAATACTGCTCCTATGTACAAGAATATAACTACTATAATACTGCTCCTATGTACAAGAATATAACTACTATAATACTACTCCTATGTACAAGAATATAACTACTATAATACTACCTCCTATGTACAAGAATATAACTGCTATAATACTGCCCCCTATGTACAAGAATATAACTACTATAATACTGCTCCTATGTACAAGAATATAACTACTATAATACTGCTCCTATGTACAAGAATATAACTACTATAATACTCCTCCTATGTACAAGAATATAACTACTATAATACTGCTCCTATGTACAAGAATATAACTACTATAATACTGCTCTTATGTACAAGAATATAACTACTATAATACTGCTCCTATGTACAAGAATATAACTACTATAATACTACTCCTATGTACAAGAATATAACTACTATAATACTACCTCCTATGTACAAGAATATAACTACTATAATACTGCTCCTATGTACAAGAATATATCTACTATAATACTACCTCCTATGTACAAGAATATAACTACTATAATACTGCTCCTATGTACAAGAATATAACTACTATAATACTGCCCCCTATGTACAAGAATATAACTACTATAATACTGCTCCTATGTACAAGAATATAACTACTATAATACTGCCCCCTATGTACAAGAATATAACTACTATAATACTGCTCCTATGTACAAGAATATAACTACTATAATACTGCTCCTATGTACAAGAATATAACTACTATAATACTGCTCCTATGTACAAGAATATAACTACTATAATACTGCTCCTATGTACAAGAATATAACTAATGTAATATGGCCCTATGTACAGGAATATAACTACTATAATACTGCCCCCTATATACAAGAATATAACTACTATAATACTGCTCCTATGTACAAGAATATAACTACTATAATACTGCTCCTATGTACAAGAATATAACTACTATAATACTGCTCCTATGTACAAGAATATAACTACTATAATACTACCTCCTATGTACAAGAATATAACTACTTTAATACTACTCCTATGTACAAGAATATAACTACTATAATACTACTCCTATGTACAAGAATATAACTACTATAATACTACCTCCTATGTACAAGAATATAACTACTATAATACTGCTCCTATGTACAAGACTATAACTACTATAATACTGCTCCTATGTACAAGAATATAACTACTATAATACTACCTCCTATGTACAAGAATATAACTACTATAATACTGCCTCCTATGTACAAGAATATAACTACTATAATACTGCTCCTATGTACAAGAATATAACTACTATAATACTACCTCCTATGTACAAGAATATAACTGCTATAATACTGCTCCTATGTACAAGAATATAACTACTATAATACTGCTCCTATGTACAAGAATATAACTACTATAATACTGCTCCTATGTACAAGAATATAACTACTATAATACTGCTCCTATGTACAAGAATATAACTACTATAATACTACCTCCTATGTACAAGAATATAACTACTATAATACTGCCTCCTATGTACAAGAATATAACTACTATAATACTGCTCCTATGTACAAGAATATAACTACTATAATACTACCTCCTATGTACAAGAATATAACTGCTATAATACTGCTCCTATGTACAAGAATATAACTACTATAATACTGCTCCTATGTACAAGAATATAACTACTATAATACTGCTCCTATGTACAAGAATATAACTACTATAATACTGCTCCTATGTACAAGAATATAACTACTATAATACTACCTCCTATGTACAAGAATATAACTACTATAATACTACCTCCTATGTACAAGAATATAACTACTATAATACTACCTCCTATATACAAGAATATAACTACTATAATACTGCTCCTATGTACAAGAATATAACTGCTATAATACTGCTCCTATGTACAAGAATATAACTGCTATAATACTGCTCCTATGTACAAGAATATAACTACTATAATACTGCCCCCTATGTATAAGAATATAACTACTATAATACTGCTCCTATGTACAAGAATATAACTACTATAATACTGCTCCTATGTACAAGAATATAACTACTATAATACTGCCATCTATGTACAAGAATATAACTACTATAATACTACTCCTATGTACAAGTATATAACTACTATAATACTACTCCTATGTACAAGAATATAACTACTATAATACTTCTCCTATGTACAAGAATATAACTAATATAATACTACTATGTACAAGAATATAACTACTATAATACTGCTCCTATGTACAAGAATATAACTACTATAATACTGCTCCTATGTACAAGAATATAACTACTATAATACTGCTCGTATGTACAAGAATATAACTACTATAATACTACCTCCTATGTACAAGAATATAACTACTATAATACTACCTCCTATGTACAAGAATATAACTACTATAATACTGCTCCTATGTACAAGAATATAACTACTATAATACTGCCCCCTATGTACAAGAATATAACTACTATAATACTACCTCCTATGTACAAGAATATAACTACTATAATACTGCTCCTATGTACAAGAATATAACTACTATAATACTACTCCTATGTACAAGAATATAACTACTATAATACTACTCCTATGTACAAGAATATAACTACTATAATACTGCTCCTATGTACAAGAATATAACTACTATAATACTGCTCCTATGTACAAGAATATAACTACTATAATACTGCTCCTATGTACAAGAATATAACTACTATAATACTACTCCTATGTACAAGAATATAAGTATATAATACTACTCTATGTACAAGAATATAACTACTATAATACTACCTCCTATGTACAAGAATATAACTACTATAATACTACCTCCTATGTACAAGAATATAACTACTATAATACTACCTCCTATGTACAAGAATATAACTACTATAATACTACCTCCTATGTACAAGAATATAACTACTATAATACTACCTCCTATGTACAAGAATATAACTACTATAATACTGCTCCTATGTACAAGAATATAACTACTATAATACTACTCCTATGTACAAGAATATAACTACTATAATACTGCTCCTATGTACAAGAATATAACTACTATAATACTACCTCCTATGTACAAGAATATAACTACTATAATACTACCTCCTATGTACAAGAATATAACTACTATAATACTACCTCCTATGTACAAGAATATAACTACTATAATACTACCTCCTATGTACAAGAATATAACTACTATAATACTGCTCCTATGTACAAGAATATAACTACTATAATACTACCTCCTATGTACAAGAATATAACTACTATAATACTCCTCCTATGTACAAGAATATAACTACTATAATACTGCTCCTATGTACAAGAATATAACTACTATAATACTGCTCCTATGTACAAGAATATAACTACTATAATACTGCTCCTATGTACAAGAATATAACTACTATAATACTGCTCCTATGTACAAGAATATAACTACTATAATACTGCTCCTATGTACAAGAATATAACTACTATAATACTGCTCCTATGTACAAGAATATAACTACTATAATACTGCTCCTATGTACAAGAATATAACTACTATAATACTGCTCCTATGTACAAGAATATAACTACTATAATACTGCTCCTATGTACAAGAATATAACTACTATAATACTACCTCCTATGTTCAAGAATATAACTACTATAATACTGCTCCTATGTACAAGAATATAACTACTATAATACTACCTCCTATGTACAAGAATATAACTACTATAATACTGCTCCTATGTACAAGAATATAACTACTATAATACTGCTCCTATGTACAAGAATATAACTACTATAATACTGCTCCTATGTACAAGAATATAACTACTATAATACTGCTCCTATGTACAAGAATATAACTACTATAATAATGCTCCTATGTACAAGAATATAACTACTATAATACTGCTCCTATGTACAAGAATATAACTACTATAATACTGCTCCTATGTACAAGAATATAACTACTATAATACTACCCCCTATGTACAAGAATATAACTACTATAATACTACACCTATGTACAAGAATATAACTACTATAATACTACTATGTACAAGAATATAACTACTATAATACTGCTCCTATGTACAAGAATATAACTACTATAATACTACTCCTATGTACAAGAATATAACTACTATAATACTGCCCCCTATGTACAAGAATATAACCACCAAAACTACTATAATACTACCTCCTATGTACAAGAATATAACTACTATAATACTACCTCCTATGTACAAGAATATAACTACTATAATACTACCTCCTATGTACAAGAATATAACTACTATAATACTACCTCCTATGTACAAGAATATAACTACTATAATACTACCTCCTATGTACAAGAATATAACTACTATAATACTACCTCCTATGTACAAGAATATAACTACTATAATACTGCTCCTATGTACAAGAATATAACTACTATAATACTGCTCCTATGTACAAGAATATAACTACTATAATACTGCTCCTATGTACAAGAATATAACTACTATAATACTACCTCCTATGTACAAGAATATAACTACTATAATACTACCTCCTATGTACAAGAATATAACTACTATAATACTACCTCCTATGTACAAGAATATAACTACTATAATACTGCTCCTATGTACAAGAATATAACTACTATAATACTACCTCCTATGTACAAGAATATAACTACTATAATACTCCTCCTATGTACAAGAATATAACTACTATAATACTGCTCCTATGTACAAGAATATAACTACTATAATACTGCTCCTATGTACAAGAATATAACTACTATAATACTGCTCCTATGTACAAGAATATAACTACTATAATACTGCTCCTATGTACAAGAATATAACTACTATAATACTACTCCTATGTACAAGAATATAACTACTATAATACTGCTCCTAGGTACAAGAATATAACTACTATAATACTGCTCCTATGTACAAGAATATAACTACTATAATACTGCTCCTATGTACAAGAATATAACTACTATAATACTACCTCCTATGTACAAGAATATAACTACTATAATACTGCTCCTATGTACAAGAATATAACTACTATAATACTGCTCCTATGTACAAGAATATAACTACTATAATACTGCTCCTATGTACAAGAATATAACTACTATAATACTACTCCTATGTACAAGAATATACTACTATAATACTGCTCCTATGTACAAGAATATAACTACTATAATACTGCTCCTATGTACAAGAATATAACTACTATAATACTGCTCCTATGTACAAGAATATAACTACTATAATACTGCTCCTATGTACAAGAATATAACTACTATAATACTACCTCCTATGTACAAGAATATAACTACTATAATACTGCCCCTATGTACAAGAATATAACTACTATAATACTGCCCCTATGTACAAGAATATAACTACTATAATACTACTCCTATGTACAAGAATATAACTACTATAATACTACCTCCTATGTACAAGAATATAACTACTATAATACTACCTCCTATGTACAAGAATATAAGTACTATAATACTGCTCCTATGTACAAGAATATAACTACTATAATACTACCTCCTATGTACAAGAATATAACTACTATAATACTGCTCCTATGTACAAGAATATAACTACTATAATGCTACCTCCTATGTATAAGAATATAACTACTATAATACTACTCCTATGTACAAGAATATAACTACTATAATACTGCTCCTATGTACAAGAATATACCTACTATAATACTGCTCCTATGTACAAGAATATAACTACTATAATACTGCTCCTATGTACAAGAATATAACTACTATAATACTACTCCTATGTACAAGAATATAACTACTATAATACACCTATGTACAAGAATATAACTACTATAATACTGCCCCTATGTACAAGAATATAACTACTATAATACTACCTCCTATGTACAAGAATATAACTACTATAATACTGCCCCCTATGTACAAGAATATAACTACTATAATACTGCTCCTATGTACAAGAATATAACTACTATAATACTGCTCCTATGTACAAGAATATAACTACTATAATACTGCTCCTATGTACAAGAATATAACTACTGTAATACTGCCCCCTATGTACAAGAATATAACTACTATAATACTACTCCTATGTACAAGAATATAACTACTATAATACTGCCCCCTATGTACAAGAATATAACTACTATAATACTGCTCCTATGTACAAGAATATAACTACTATAATACTGCCCCTATGTAAACAAGAATATAACTACTATAATACTGCTCCTATGTACAAGAATATAACTACTATAATACTCCTATGTACAAGAATATAAGTATATAATACTGCCCCCTATGGATTGTCACTACCTGGGTGTGTTTACGTTGTGTACTTGGTGTTTGTTCTTCCCTCTCTCCTCACATATTTGTACATTATACCGCCATATAGTGATTCTCACGTCACCGCCTGCTCAGGCCTGGATTTCCCCTGGACAGATTTCCTCTCCATACACAGCGCAGGCGCCACAGTCTGATGCACTCGATGATAGTATATGTAGTGCTGTGAGGTTCTCTCAGGTTTAGATACACCTGCTCATTATATCACACATGATAGGATTAGATACATTAGCTCAGCAGACAGTATCACACAGGATTAGATACAGTAGTTTAGCAGTCATTGTCTTTCACACTTCTGGTTGTGTGTTTGGGTATGTCGGGGCAGCTTGTGGTGTGAGTAGTGCGGTGGTTATCTCGCCCGCCTCTCTCTTGTTAGGGCACTGTTTACACTCGGTTTCTGCGCAGATAAACATTTACTTATCTCTGTCAAATACGGAAATGAATCTGTCTGTGTGTAATAATAGTGTCAGTGCGGGGAGGGGCCGCAGGCTGTCACTTGCCCTGTAAGTAATGGCTCCCTGCTTGTGGCGGTCACAGACCGTTGCTACAACCTCTCACTACCTGCTCTGCCTGTAGGATGTCTCTCCTTACATTGTTATTTTGTGTCACTTCTGAGGTGTTCTTTCCTCTATTCACATCCAAAGCAGCTTCAGAATTCTGTCTGTTGTCCATTGTTACTACTCCTGGCAGCTGAACTCCCACAATGCCCCTGAGGGCTGTCACTGTTATGGGGGTGCTGTGGCTGTCACTATTATGGGGGTGCTGTGGCTGTCACTATTATGGGGGTGCTGTGGCTGTCACTATTATGGGGGTGCTGTGGCTGTCACTATTATGGGGGTGCTGTGGCTGTCACTATTATGGGGTGCTGTGGCTGTCACTATTATGGGGCACTGTGGCTGTCACTATTATGGGGCCTCTGTGGCTGTCTCTGTTATGGGGGTGCTGTGGCTGTCACTGTTATGGGGGTTCTGTGGCTGTCACTGTTATGGGGCCTCTGTGGCTGTCACTATTATGGGGGTGCTGTGGCTGTCACTATTATGGGGGCGCTGTGGCTTTCACTATTGTGGGGGTGCTGCGGCTGTCACTATTATGGGGCACTGTGGCTGTCACTGTTATGGGGGCACTGTGGCTTCACTGTTATGGGGGTGCTGTGGCTGTCTCTGTTATGGGGGTGCTGTGGCTGTCACTGTTATGGGGCCTCTGTGGCTTTCACTGTTATGGGGGTGCTGTGGCTGTCACTATTATGGGGTGCTGTGGCTTTCACTATTGTGGGGGTGCTGTGGCTGTCACTATTATGGGGCACTGTGGCTGTCACTATTATGGGGGTGCTGTGGCTGTCACTGTTATGGGGGTGCTGTGGCTATCACTGTTATGGGGGTGCTGTGGCTGTCACTGTTATGGGGGTGCAGTGGCTGTCACTGTTATGGGGCCTCTGTGGCTGTCACTGTTATGGGGGTGCTGTGGCTGTCACTGTTATGGGGGCGCTGTGGCTGTCACTGTTATGGGGGCGCTGTGGCTGTCACTGTTATGGGGGTGCTGTGGCTGTCACTATTATGGGGGTGCTGTGGCTGTCACTGTTATGGGGGTGCTGTGGCTGTCACTGTTATGGGGCCTCTGTGGCTGTCACTATTATGGGGCACTGTGGCTGTCACTATTATGGGGCACTGTGGCTGTCACTGTTATGGGGGCGCTGTGGTTGTCACTGTTATGGGGGTGCTGTGGCTGTCACTGTTATGGGGGTGCTGTGGCTGTCACTGTTATGGGGGCGCTGTGGCTGTCACTATTATGGGGCCTCTGTGGCTGTCACTGTTATGGGGGTGCTGTGGCTTTCACTGTTATGGGGGTGCTGTGGCTGTCACTATTATGGGGGTGCTGTGGCTGCCACTGTTATGGGGGAGCTGTGGCTGTCACTATTATGGGGGAGCTGTGGCTGTCACTGTTATGGGGTGCTGTGGCTGTCACTATTATGGGGCCTCTGTGGCTGTCACTATTATGGGGTGCTGTGGCTGTCACTGTTATGGGGCCTCTGTGGCTGTCTCTGTTATGGGGGTGCTGTGGCTGTCACTATTATGGGGGTGCTGTGGCTGTCACTGTTATGGGGCCTCTGTGGCTGTCACTATTATGGGGGTGCTGTGGCTGTCACTATTATGGGGCACTGTGGCTGTCACTGTTATGGGGTTGCTGTGGCTGTCACTGTTATGGGGGCACTGTGGCTTCACTGTTATGGGGGTGCTGTGGCTGTCACTGTTATGGGGCCTCTGTGGCTTTCACTGTTATGGGGGTGCTGTGGCTGTCACTATTATGGGGTGCTGTGGCTTTCACTATTGTGGGGGTGCTGTGGCTGTCACTATTATGGGGCACTGTGGCTGTCACTGTTATGGGGGTGCTGTGGCTGTCACTGTTATGCGGCCTCTGTGGCTGTCACTATTATGGGGCACTGTGGCTGTCACTATTATGGGGCACTGTGGCTGTCACTGTTATGGGGGTGATGTGGCTGTCACTGTTATGGGGGTGATGTGGCTGTCACTGTTATGGGGGTGCTGTGGCTGTCACTGTTATGGGGGTGATGTGGCTGTCACTGTTATGGGGGTGCTGTGGCTGTCACTGTTATGGGGGTGCTGTGGCTGTCACTGTTATGGGGCCTCTGTGGCTTTCACTGTTATGGGGGTGCTGTGGCTGTCACTATTATGGGGGTGCTGTGGCTGCCACTGTTATGGGGGAGCTGTGGCTGTCACTATTATGGTGGTGCTGTGGCTGTCACTGTTATGGGGGTGCTGTGGCTGTCACTATTATGGGGTGCTGTGGCTTTCACTATTGTGGGGGTGCTGTGGCTGTCACTATTATGGGGCACTGTGGCTGTCACTGTTATGGGGGTGCTGTGGCTGTCACTGTTATGCGGCCTCTGTGGCTGTCACTATTATGGGGCACTGTGGCTGTCACTATTATGGGGCACTGTGGCTGTCACTGTTATGGGGGTGATGTGGCTGTCACTGTTATGGGGGTGATGTGGCTGTCACTGTTATGGGGGTGCTGTGGCTGTCACTGTTATGGGGGTGATGTGGCTGTCACTGTTATGGGGGTGCTGTGGCTGTCACTGTTATGGGGGTGCTGTGGCTGTCACTGTTATGGGGCCTCTGTGGCTTTCACTGTTATGGGGGTGCTGTGGCTGTCACTATTATGGGGGTGCTGTGGCTGCCACTGTTATGGGGGAGCTGTGGCTGTCACTATTATGGTGGTGCTGTGGCTGTCACTGTTATGGGGGTGCTGTGGCTGTCACTATTGTGGGGGTGCTGTGGCTGTCACTGTTATGGGGGCGCTGTGGCTGTCACTGTTATGGGGCCTCTGTGGCTTTCACTGTTATGGGGGTGCTGTGGCTGTCACTGTTATGGGGGTGCTGTGGCTGTCACTATTATGGGGGTGCTGTAGCTGTCACTGTTATGGGGGTGCTGTGGCTGTCACTATTATGGGGGTGCTGTGGCTGTCACTGTTATGGGGGTGCTGTGGCTGTCACTCTTATGGGGGCGCTGTGGCTGTCACTGTTATGCGGCCTCTGTGGCTGTCACTATTATGGGGCACTGTGGCTGTCACTATTATGGGGCACTGTGGCTGTCACTATTATGGGGCGCTGTGGCTGTCACTGTTATGGGGCCTCTGTGGCTGTCACTGTTATGGGGGTGATGTGGCTGTCACTGTTATGGGGGTGCTGTGGCTGTCACTGTTATGGGGGTGCTGTGGCTGTCACTATTATGGGGCCTCTGTGGCTGAAACTGTTATGGGGGTGCTGTGGCTTTCACTGTTGTGGGGGCGCTGTGGCTGTCACTGTTATGGGGGCGCTGTGGCTGTCACTATTATGGTGGTGCTGTGGCTGTCACTGTTATGGGGGTGCTGTGGCTGTCACTATTATGGGGTGCTGTGGCTGTCACTGTTATGGGGCCTCTGTGGCTGTCTCTGTTATGGGGGCGCTGTGGCTGTCACTGTTATGGGGGTTCTGTGGCTGTCACTGTTATGGGGCCTCTGTGGCTGTCACTATTATGGGGGTGCTGTGGCTGTCACTGTTATGGGGGTTCTGTGGCTGTCACTGTTATGGGTGTGCTGTGGCTGCCACTGTTATGGGGGTGCTGTGGCTGTCACTATTATGGGGGCGCTGTGGCTTTCACTATTGTGGGGGAGCGGCGCTGTGGCTGTCACTGTTATGGGGCACTGTGGCTGTCACTGTTATGGGGGTGCTGTGGCTGTCACTGTTATGGGGGTGCTGTGGCTGTCACTGTTATGGGGGTGCTGTGGCTGTCACTATTATGGGGCACTGTGGCTGTCACTGTTATGGGGCACTGTGGCTGTCACTGTTATGGGGGTGCTGTGGCTGTCACTGTTATGGGGGGTGCTGTGGCTGTCACTGTTATGCGGCCTCTGTGGCTGTCACTGTTATGGGGCACTGTGGCTGTCACTATTATGGGGCACTGTGGCTGTCACTGTTGTGGGGGCGCTGTGGCTGTCACTGTTATGGGGGTGCTGTGGCTGTCACTGTTATGGGGGCGCTGTGGCTGTCACTGTTATGGGGGCGCTGTGGCTGTCACTATTATGGGGGTGCTGTGGCTGTCACTATTATGGGGGTGCTGTGGCTGTCACTGTTATGGGGGTGCTGTGGCTGTCACTGTTGTGGGGGCGCTGTGGCTGTCACTGTTATGGGGGCACTGTGGCTGTCACTATTATGGGGCACTGTGGCTGTCACTGTTATGGGGGCGCTGTGGCTGTCACTGTTATGGGGGTGCTGTGGCTGTCACTGTTATGGGGGTGCTGTGGCTGTCACTGTTATGGGGGCGCTGTGGCGTCCTGGGGTGCTGTCAGACTGGATGCAGTGTTGTGGTCCCCGCTGAGGGCACCTGCAGGCTGCCCACGGTGGGCGGTTACAGTGCGGTGGGAGCGGACCTCACAGTCTTCCGGACTCTCACACTCCTGGTATTAGGGCCGGGGCCGCATTTCCTGCCTTTTATTTGTCGCCTGGTTCTCCGGGGTTTCCTCTCCTTACAGGAAGGGAGTCGGGAAATGTTTAATGCCTCAAACCCGAGAACACAACTGGGGGGGCTCGTCATGTGATGTCACCGGAGGATGGGAGTGGAGGTCATCATGTACCATATCACTCCCATCATCCCTGACCCAGGAGCTGACAATCTAATCTGTATATCACACACCATGTATCACTCCCATCATCCCTGACCCCAGGAGCTGACAATCTAATCTGTATATCACACACCATGTATCACTCCCATCATCTCTGACCCCAGGAGCTGACAATCTAATCTCTATATCACACACAATGTATCACTCCCATCATCCCTGACCCCAGGAGCTGACAATCTAATCTCTCTATATCACACACAATGTATCACTCCCATCATCCCTGACCCCAGGAGCTGACAATCTAATCTCCCTATATCGCACACACAATGTATCACTCCCATCATCCCTGACCCCAGGAGCTGACAATCTAATCTCCCTATATCACACACCATGTATCACTCCCATCATCCCTGACCTCAGGAGCTGACAATCTAATCTCCCTATATCACACACAATGTATCACTCCCATCATCCCCGACCCCAGGAGCTGACAATCTAATCTCTATATCACACACCATGTATCACTCCCATCATCCCTGACCCCAGGAGCTGACAATCTAATCTCCCTATATCGCACACACAATGTATCACTCCCATCATCCCTGACCCCAGGAGCTGACAATCTAATCTCCCTATATCACACACCATGTATCACTCCCATCATCCCTGACCCCAGGAGCTGACAATCTAATCTCTATATCACACAATGTATCACTCCCATCATCCCTGACCCCAGGAGCTGACAATCTAATCTGTATATCACACAACATGTTTCACTCCCATCATCCCTGACCCCAGGAGCTGACAATCTAATCTCTATATCACACACCATGTATCACTCCCATCATCCCTGACCCCAGGAGCTGACAATCTAATCTCTATATCACACACCATGTATCACTCCCATCATCCCTGACCCCAGGAGCTGACAATCTAATCTCTCTATATCACACACAATGTATCACTCCCATCATCCCCGACCCCAGGAGCTGACAATCTAATCTCCCTATATCACACACAATGTATCACTCCCATCATCCCCGACCCCAGGAGCTGACAATCTAATCTCTATATCACACACCATGTATCACTCCCATCATCCCTGACCCCAGGAGCTGACAATCTAATCTCTCTATATCACACACCATGTATCACTCCCATCATCCCTGACCCCAGGAGCTGACAATCTAATCTCTATATCACACTCCATGTATCACTCCCATCATCCCTGACCCCAGGAGCTGACAATCTAATCTCCCTATATCACACACCATGTATCACTCCCATAATCCCTGATCCCAGGAGCTGACAATCTAATCTCTATATCACACACCATGTATCACTCCCATCATCCCTGATCCCAGGAGCTGACAATCTAATCTCTATATCACACACAATGTATCACTCCCATCATCCCTGACCCCAGGATCTGACAATCTAATCTCTCTATATCACACAATGTATCACTCCCATCATCCCTGACCCCAGGAGCTGACAATCTAATCTCCCTATATCACACACAATGTATCACTCCCATCATCCCTGACCCCAGGATCTGACAATCTAATCTCTCTATATTACACACAATGTATCACTCCCATCATCCCTGACCCCAGGAGCTGACAATCTAATCTCCCTATATCACACACCATGTATCACTCCCATAATCCCTGATCCCAGGAGCTGACAATCTAATCTCTATATCACACACCATGTATCACTCCCATCATCCCTGACCCCAGGAGCTGACAATCTAATCTCCCTATATCACACACCATGTATCACTCCCATAATCCCTGATCCCAGGAGCTGACAATCTAATCTCTATATCACACACCATGTATCACTCCCATCATCCCTGACCCCAGGAGCTGACAATCTAATCTCCCTATATCACACACCATGTATCACTCCCATAATCCCTGACCCCAGGAGCTGACAATCTAATCTCTATATCACACACCATGTATCACTCCCATCATCCCTGACCCCAGGAGCTGACAATCTAATCTCTCTATATCACACACAATGTATCACTCCCATCATCCCTGACCCCAGGAGCTGACAATCTAATGTCCCTATATCACACACCATGTATCACTCCCATCAACCCTGACCCCAGGAGCTGACAATCTAATCCCCCTATATCACACACAATGTATCACTCCCATCATCCCTGACCCCAGGAGCTGACAATCTAATCTCTATATCACACAATGTATCACTCCCATCATCCCTGACCCCAGGAGCTGACAATCTAATCTGTATATCACACAACATGTATCACTCCCATCATCCCTGACCCCAGGAGCTGACAATCTAATCTCTCTATATCACACACAATGTATCACTCCCATCATCCCTGACCCCAGGAGCTGACAATCTAATCTCTATATCACACACCATGTATCACCCCCATCATCCCTGGCCCCAGGAGCTGACAATCTAATCTCCCTATATCACACACCATGTATCACTCCCATCATCCCTGACCCCAGGAGCTGACAATCTAATCTCTATATCACACACCATGTATCACCCCCATCATCCCTGACCCCAGGAGCTGACAATCTAATCTCCCTATATCACACACCATGTATCACTCCCATTATCCCTGACCCCAGGAGCTGACAATCTAATCTCCCCGGTTCCTTCCTGGTCCTGTTAACCCCTTCACAGCCAGCGCGTAGCTCCGTATTGATCGGATTCATTTGCAGGATTCTGTAACGAGCTGCAGGTGAATAATGAGGAGGACGCGGCAGTCAATAAATGTTTTAACCTGTGACCTCCCCCCTGCCCCCTCCCGGTCCCCCACGTCCCCCGCTCCCCCTCCCCACATTGCCATGAACAATTAGGCTCTTCCTGCGCGGCTTTGCCCACTGCGCCGGCTCCATTCATTACACATGGCGGTGCGGGGATTAATGAGCGCGCGGCTCGATAACTGCACAAATCCGGCCAGAGGTTAATGTGCTGCTAATTAAGAGAAAAATGGGAGCTGTGCCCATTATCGGGATGACTGCGGTGTGAGCGGAGCGCTCTGGGGGGGTAACGCTGCGCCCCTAATGTCTCCTGACTGATAAACCAACATGCGAATACGTCCACCTGGGGGGAAAAGGGAAACGCACTCTAGCGCCCCCTATTATCACATACACCCGCCATTGGCCTCTACTCCAGTCACATCCACAGCTGCAATCATAATTTCTAAGGTGTAATTCCCATCTCATTGGCCTTGGATGCAGCTTTGGATGTGACTGGAGTGTAAGGTATAAAATCAAAGTTTGGTATTATAATGTGAACAGAGGCAAGAACCCAGAATCCTGATGTGACCTCCATGGAGGCTGAGATAGAGGGGGCTGTTTGTAAGGTCTCCGCATAGCTGTCACTGAGCCTTGTGTGGCCTCCATGGAGGCTGAGATAGAGGGGGCTGTTTGTAAGGTCTCCGCATAGCTGTCACTGAGCCTTGTGTGGCCTCCATGGAGGCTGAGATTGGGGGGGCTGTTTGTAAGGTCTCTGCATAGCTGTCACTGAGCCTTGTGTGGCCTCCATGGAGGCTGAGATTGAGGGGGCTGTTTGTAAGGTCTCTGCATAGCTGTCACTGAGCCTTGTGTGGCCTCCATGGAGGCTGAGATAGAGGGGGCTGTTTGTAAGGTCTCCGCATAGCTGTCACTGAGCCTTGTGTGGCCTCCATGGAGGCTGAGATTGGGGGGGCTGTTTGTAAGGTCTCCGCATAGCTGTCACTGAGCCTTGTGTGGCCTCCATGGAGGCTGAGATTGGGGGGGCTGTTTGTAAGGTCTCCGCATAGCTGTCACTGAGCCTTGTGTGGCCTCCATGGAGGCTGAGATAGAGGGGGCTGTTTGTAAGGTCTCCGCATAGCTGTCACTGAGCCTTGTGTGGCCTCCATGGAGGCTGAGATAGAGGGGGCTGTTTGTAAGGTCTCTGCATAGCTGTCACTGAGCCTTGTGTGGCCTCCATGGAGGCTGAGATAGAGGGGGCTGTTTGTAAGGTCTCTGCATAGCTGTCACTGAGCCTTGTGTGGCCTCCATGGAGGCTGAGATAGAGGGGGCTGTTTGTAAGGTCTCCGCATAGCTGTCACTGAGCCTTGTGTGGCCTCCATGGAGGCTGAGATAGAGGGGGCTGTTTGTAAGGTCTCCGCATAGCTGTCACTGAGCCTTGTGTGGCCTCCATGGAGGCTGAGATAGAGGGGGCTGTTTGTAAGGTCTCTCCATAGCTGTCACTGAGCCTTGTGTGGCCTCCATGGAGGCTGAGATTGGGGGGGCTGTTTGTAAGGTCTCCGCATAGCTGTCACTGAGCCTTGTGTGGCCTCCATGGAGGCTGAGATAGAGGGGGCTGTTTGTAAGGTCTCTCCATAGCTGTCACTGAGCCTTGTGTGGCCTCCATGGAGGCTGAGATTGGGGGGGCTGTTTGTAAGGTCTCCGCATAGCTGTCACTGAGCCTTGTGTGGCCTCCATGGAGGCTGAGATAGAGGGGGCTGTTTGTAAGGTCTCTCCATAGCTGTCACTGAGCCTTGTGTGGCCTCCATGGAGGCTGAGATAGAGGGGGCTGTTTGTAAGGTCTCTGCATAGCTGTCACTGAGCCTTGTGTGGCCTCCATGGAGGCTGAGATAGAGGGGGCTGTTTGTAAGGTCTCTGCATAGCTGTCACTGAGCCTTGTGTGGCCTCCATGGAGGCTGAGATAGAGGGGGCTGTTTGTAAGGTCTCTCCATAGCTGTCACTGAGCCTCCTGTGTCATTGAACATTTCGCTGCTTCCCCCATGGTTGTTGCAGGATTAATCTCTGACTCCTTAAAGTTGCCACTAGGGGGAGCTACTTACCACTAGGCTAGCTATATTAGGCTAGGGCTACACGGCGACTTTGACTACAGCTCCTGTCACATGACTAAACTTTGCCGTGTCGCCCTGCAACTCCTTCACCAATGTAAGTGAATTGAGGTACCCTGTGACCTAATGGTGCCGCATCCGCGACTCGGAGTCTCCGAAATACCCAACACTTGTGACAAGAAGATCATGGCGAGCAGATCATGGCAAGCAGATCAAGGCGAGCAGATCATGGTGGGAAAATCATGGCCAGAAGATCATGGCGAGCAGATCATGGCAAGCAGATCATGGCGAGCAGATCATGGCGGGCAGATCATGGTGAGAAGATCATGGCCAGAAGATCATGGCGAGCAGATCAAGGCGAGCAGATCATGGTGAGAAGATCATGGTGGGAAGATCATGGCCAGAAGATCATGGCGGGCAGATCAAGGCGAGCAGATCATGGTGAGAAGATCATGGCGAGCAGATCATGGCGAGCAGATCATGGCGAGCAGATCATGGCGGGCAGATCATGGTGAGAAGATCATGGCCAGAAGATCATGGCGAGCAGATCAAGGCGAGCAGATCATGGTGAGAAGATCATGGTGGGAAGATCATGGCCAGAAGATCATGGCGGGCAGATCAAGGCGAGCAGATCATGGTGAGAAGATCATGGCGAGCAGATCATGGCGAGCAGATCATGGCGAGCAGATCATGGTGAGAAGATCATGGCTGGAAGATCATGGCCAGAAGATCATGGCGGGCAGATCATGGTGGGAAAATCATGGCGAGCAGATCATGGCGAGCAGATCATGGCGAGCAGATCATGATGAGCAGATCATGGTGAGAAGATCCTGGTGGGAAAATCATGGTGAGAAGATCATGGCGAGCAGATCATGGTGGGAAAATCATGGTGAGGAGATCATGGTGAGAAGATCATGGCGAGCAGATCATGGTGAGGAGATCATGGTGGGAAAATCATGGTGAGGAGATCATGGTGAGAAGATTATGGCGAGCAGATCATGGTGGGAAAATCATGGTGAGAAGACCATGGTGAGCAGATCATGGCGAGGAGATCATGGTGAGCAGATCATGGCGAGGAGATCATGGTGAGAAGACCATGGTGAGCAGATCATGGCGAGGAGATCATGGTGAGAAGACCATGGTGAGCAGATCATGGCGAGGAGATCATGGTGAGGAGATCATGGTGAGAAGATCATGGCGAGCAGATCATGGTGAGGAGATCATGGTGGGAAAATCATGGTGAGGAGATCATGGTGAGAAGATTATGGCGAGCAGATCATGGTGGGAAAATCATGGTGAGAAGACCATGGTGAGCAGATCATGGTGAGGAGATCATGGTGAGGAGATCATGGTGAGCAGATCATGGCGAGGAGATCATGGTGAGAAGACCATGGTGAGCAGATCATGGCGAGGAGATCATGGTGAGCAGATCATGGCAAGTAGATCATGGCGGGAAGATCATGGTGAGAAGACCATGATGAGCAGATCATGGCGAGGAGATCATGGTGAGGAGATCATGGTGAGCAGATCATGGCGAGCAGATCATGGCGAGCAGATCATGGCGAGCAGATCATGGCGGGAAGATCATGGTGAGAAGACCATGGTGAGGAAATCATGGCGAGCAGATCATGGCGAGCAGATCATGGCGAGCAGATCATGGCGAGGAGATCATAGTGAGGAGATCATGGCGAGGAGATCATGGCGAGCAGATCATGGCGAGCAGATCATGGCGAGGAGATCATGGCGGCAAGATCATGGCGAGCAGATCATGGCGAGCAGATCATGGCGAGGAGATCATGGCGAGCAGATCATGGCGAGGAGATCATGGCGGCAAGATCATGGCGAGCAGATCATGGCGAGCAGATCATGGTGAGCAGATCGCCGCCGCCACATCCCCTCACTCACATTCACTTACATTGGACATTGTCAAAGTGACCCTGTAGCCCTAGGAGCTCCCCCTAGTGGTGACCGCTGGTGACCAGACTTTTATCACGTGACTATCTGTATCAGAAGAGAAGTAAGCCATTAATATTTTCAGCACTCAGCTTTCCCAGGCTCCTGATGTGTTCAGGGTGAGGTAGGAGGTGGAGCGCCATCTGATTATTGCACATGTCTGCCGTGCCAAAAACCACTAATGAAGTAACCTGACAGCGCAGATTTCCGGCGTCTCCAGCGACAATTCACGTTCCATCTGCAGTAAAATCAATCGCTCATTGATTTCCATTGTGTTTTCTTATTTGTTTTCTTCTCCAGCCCAAAACTGCGCTCCGCAGCCGCCACCGCGTGCAAGGCATCAGTTAATGGGCCCAGAACTAGGGCAGGTGGATGGGGTGCGAGTACCCTGCGCCGCCGCCCTGAGGGAACATTTATATAATAAGTCAGATTATTGACGGCCGCGCTGTGTGTGCCAGGAACCGCCAGCCGCCACTTACGTAAGACGGCGTGCAACAGTCACCCCATAGGAACTCACTGAGCCAAACAACAGGACGCTGGAGAATCTGTCCGCCATGTTTCCAGACTAAGGCTGCGTGCACACGGTGCAGTTGGATCCTGTTAAAGCTACAGCATAAATGCAGTTTTTGATTTTACAGGTGAAGCAGGTTTATTAAACCTGTACAAGTAACTGCACCAAAATCTGCATCAAAACTGCCCTGTGTGCACGCACCCTTATAAAGCGTCAGCTCAGAGCTGTCATACCTGCTGGTTGTTTCCTTCTGTAGCTCCACTTCGCCGTACATCTTGTGTGTCCTTGAGATCTCCAAAACTTTCCAATATACTTTGCAAGATCTCAGCTTGGTGTCAGTGATTGGAAACATTAATTGTTTGCTTCCAGGCACTGAAAAATCCATCCCGACCTTGTACTGCTGAAGGTTTGTTACAGTGTATCAGTGTAGACAATCCTCCAGCTGAAAGCCGCAGCAGTGCTCTATTCTCTGTAGTATACGGCCGCGCTCTATTCTCTGTAGTATACGGCCGCTCTCTATTCTCTGTAGTATACGGCCGCACTATATTCCCTGTAGTATACGGCCGCACTATATTCTCTGTAGCCTACGGCCGCGCTCCGTTCTCTGTAGTATACGGCCGCGCTCTATTCTCTGTAGTATACGGCCGCGCTCTGTTCTCTGTAGTATACGGCCGCTCTCTGTTCTCTGTAGTATACGGCTACGCTCTATTCTCTGTAGTATACGGCCGCGCTCTATTCTCTGTAGTATACGGCCGCTCTCTATTCTCTGTAGTATACGGCCGCGCTCTATTCTCTGTAGCCTACGGCCGCGCTCTATTCTCTGTAGTATACGGCCGCGCTCCGTTCTCTGTAGTATACGGCCGCACTATATTCTCTGTAGCCTACGGCCGCGCTCTATTCTCTGTAGTATACGTCCGCGCTCCGTTCTCTGTAGTATACGGCCACGCTCTGTTCTCTGTAGTATACGGCCACGCTCTGTTCTCTGTAGTATACGGCCGCGCTCCGTTCTCTGTAGTATACGGCCGCGCTCCGTTCTCTGTAGTATACGGCCGCGCTCTATTCTCTGTAGTGTACGGCCGCGCTCTATTCTCTGTAGCCTACGGCCGCGCTCTATTCTCTGTAGTATACGTCCGCGCTCCGTTCTCTGTAGTATACGGCCACGCTCTGTTCTCTGTAGTATACGGCCGCGCTCCGTTCTCTGTAGTATACGGCCACGCTCTATTCTCTGTAGTATACGTCCGCGCTCCGTTCTCTGTAGTATACGGCCACGCTCTGTTCTCTGTAGTATACGGCCGCTCTCTATTCTCTGTAGTATACGGCCGCACTATATTCTCTGTAGTATACGGCCGCACTATATTCTCTGTAGCCTACGGCCGCGCTCCGTTCTCTGTAGTATACGGCCACGCTCTGTTCTCTGTAGTATACGGCCGCTCTCTATTCTCTGTAGTATACGGCCGCACTATATTCTCTGTAGTATACGGCCGCACTATATTCTCTGTAGCCTACGGCCGCGCTCCGTTCTCTGTAGTATACGGCCGCGCTCCGTTCTCTGTAGTATATGGCCGCGCTCTGTTCTCTGTAGTATACGGCCGCGCTCCGTTCTCTGTAGTATACGGCCGCGCTCTATTCTCTGTAGTATACGGCCACGCTCTGTTCTCTGTAGTATACGGCCGCGCTCCGTTCTCTGTAGTATACGGCCGCGCTCCGTTCTCTGTAGTATACGGCCGCGCTCTATTCTCTGTAGCATACGGCCGCGCTCTATTCTCTGTAGCCTACGGCCGCGCTCTATTCTCTGTAGTATACGGCCGCGCTCTGTTCTCTGTAGTATACGGCCGCGCTCTGTTCTCTGTAGTATACGGCCGCTCTCTATTCTCTGTAGTATACGGCCGCGCTCTATTCTCTGTAGTATACGGCCGCGCTCTGTTCTCTGTAGTATACGGCCGCTCTCTATTCTCTGTAGTATACGGCCGCGCTCTATTCTCTGTAGTATACGGCCGCTCTCTATTCTCTGTAGTATACGGCCGCTCTCTATTCTCTGTAGTATACGGCCGCGCTCTATTCTCTGTAGTATACGGCCGCGCTCTATTCTCTGTAGTATACGGCCGCGCTCTGTTCTCTGTAGTATACGGCCGCGCTCTGTTCTCTGTAGTATACGGCCGCGCTCTGTTCTCTGTAGTATACGGCCGCGCTCTGTTCTCTGTAGTATACGGCCGCTCTCTATTCTCTGTAGTATACGGCCGCGCTCTATTCTCTGTAGTATACGGCCGCGCTCTGTTCTCTGTAGTATACGGCCGCGCTCTATTCTCTGTAGTATACGGCCGCTCTCTATTCTCTGTAGTATACGGCCGCGCTCTATTCTCTGTAGTATACGGCCGCTCTCTATTCTCTGTAGTATACGGCCGCGCTCCGTTCTCTGTAGTATACGGCCGCGCTCCGTTCTCTGTAGTATACGGCCGCGCTCTATTCTCTGTAGTATACGGCCGCGCTCTATTCTCTGTAGTATACGGCCGCGCTCTATTCTCTGTAGCCTACGGCCGCGCTCTATTCTCTGTAGTATACGTCCGCGCTCCGTTCTCTGTAGTATACGGCCGTGCTCCGTTCTCTGTAGTATACGGCCGCGCTCCGTTCTCTGTAGTATACGGCCGCGCTCTATTCTCTGTAGTATACGGCCGCGCTCTATTCTCTGTAGCCTACGGCCGCGCTCTATTCTCTGTAGTATACGGCCGCGCTCTATTCTCTGTAGTATACGTCCGCGCTCCGTTCTCTGTAGTATACGGCCGCGCTCCATTCTCTGTAGTATACGGCCGCGCTCTGTTCTCTGTAGTATACGGCCGCTCTCTATTCTCTGTAGTATACGGCCGCGCTCTATTCTCTGTAGTATACGGCCGCGCTCTATTCTCTGTAGTATACGGCCGCGCTCTGTTCTCTGTAGTATACGGCCGCGCTCTATTCTCTGTAGTATACGGCCGCGCTCTATTCTCTGTAGTATACGGCCGCGCTCTGTTCTCTGTAGTATACGGCCGCGCTCTGTTCTCTGTAGTATACGGCCGCGCTCTGTTCTCTGTAGTATACGGCCGCGCTCTATTCTCTGTAGTATACGGCCGCGCTCTATTCTCTGTAGTATACGGCCGCGCTCTGTTCTCTGTAGTATACGGCCGCGCTCTGTTCTCTGTAGTATACGGCCACGCTCTACAGCCTGAGGCTGTCTTGCTGTTTGAAGACTACAACTCCCATCATCCCCTGACAGACGGCAGTTCATGTTCCCAGCTTAGCTCTCAGTTCAGCTTCAGTGTCGTCTCACCTGCATTGTCCATCTGTGTCCCTCCTGCTACTTAGAGACTACAACTCCCAGCATGTCCTGATATCCTCTGTACAGTATGATATGGCATACCCGTTACCCTTGCCAGTGGTGGAGGACGCGGCCGCAGTGACAGGGTTAATGTGTCGGCCGCAGACACCGAGATTCATGGAGCTTCTGTGATCACTTCATTATCTCTCTCTCCAGAGCTAATTAACTCGATCTCCATTCACACACAGCAGATAAGGCAGTAATTAAAGCGCCACCACTAATTCTGCCGCCTCTGTCTCAGCTCCACTTTCCTTGCAGAAAATAAATCACATCTGGTCCCCCCTCGCCCGCGGGGCTGACAGTCAATGGATGGATGGAATCCGTGCGGGCTCGGCTGCCTGATAGCATCGATCACCTCCACACTTTATTCTCCACTTGAAGTTCTCTTCTCCAAGACTTAAGATCCTGCTGAGCCACCGAGAAGGAGGTGCCCGCCGGGCCGGCTATTACATGGGCCTCAGTAGTGCAGCCTCCATAGCACTGATGAGAAGGAGGTGCCCGCCGGGCCGGCTATTACATGGGCCTCAGTAGTGCAGCCTCCATAGCACTGGTGAGAAGGAGGTGCCCGCCGGGCCGGCTATTACATGGGCCTCAGTAGTGCAGCCTCCATAGTACTGATGAGAAGGAGGTGCCCGCCAGGCCGGCTATTACATGGGCCTCAGTAGTGCAGCCTCCATAGTACTGATGAGAAGGGGGTGCCCGCCGGGCCGGCTATTACATGGGCCTCAGTAGTGCAGCCTCCATAGTACTGATGAGAAGGAGGTGCCCGCCGGGCCGGCTATTACATGGGCCTCAGTAGTGCAGCCTCCGTAGCACTGATGAGAAGGAGGTGCCCGCCAGGCCGGCTATTACATGGGCCTCAGTAGTGCAGCCTCCGTAGCACTGGTGAGAAGGAGGTGCCCGCCGGGCCGGCTATTACATGGGCCTCAGTAGTGCAGCCTCCATAGCACTGATGAGAAGGAGGTGCCCGCCAGGCCGGCTATTACATGGGCCTCAGTAGTGCAGCCTCCATAGTACTGATGAGAAGGAGGTGCCCGCCGGGCCAGCTATTACATGGGCCTCAGTAGTGCAGCCTCCATAGCACTGGTGAGAAGGAGGTGCCCGCCGGGCCGGCTATTACATGGGCCTCAGTAGTGCAGCCTCCATAGCACTGGTGAGAAGGAGGTGCCCGCCAGGCCAGCTATTACATGGGCCTCAGTAGTGCAGCCTCCATAGCACTGGTGAGAAGGAGGTGCCCGCCGGGCCGGCTATTACATGGGCCTCAGTAGTGCAGCCTCCATAGCACTGGTGAGAAGGAGGTGCCCGCCAGGCCGGCTATTACATGGGCCTCAGTAGTGCAGCCTCCATAGCACTGGTGAGAAGGAGGTGCCCGCCGGGCCGGCTATTACATGGGCCTCAGTAGTGCAGCCTCCATAGCACTGGTGAGAAGGAGGTGCCCGCCAGGCCGGCTATTACATGGGCCTCAGTAGTGCAGCCTCCATAGTACTGATGAGAAGGAGGTGCCCGCCGGGCCGGCTATTACATGGGCCTCAGTAGTGCAGCCTCCATAGCACTGGTGAGAAGGAGGTGCCCGCCAGGCCGGCTATTACATGGGCCTCAGTAGTGCAGCCTCCATAGCACTGGTGAGAAGGAGGTGCCCGCCGGGCCGGCTATTACATGGGCCTCAGTAGTGCAGCCTCCATAGCACTGGTGAGAAGGAGGTGCCCGCCAGGCCGGCTATTACATGGGCCTCAGTAGTGCAGCCTCCATAGCACTGGTGAGAAGGAGGTGCCCGCCAGGCCGGCTATTACATGGGCCTCAGTAGTGCAGCCTCCATAGCACTGGTGAGAAGGAGGTGCCCGCCGGGCCGGCTATTACATGGGCCTCAGTAGTGCAGCCTCCATAGCACTGGTGAGAAGGAGGTGCCCACCAGGCCGGCTATTACATGGGCCTCAGTAGTGCAGCCTCCATAGCACTGGTGAGAAGGAGGTGCCCGCCAGGCCGGCTATTACATGGGCCTCAGTAGTGCAGCCTCCATAGTACTGATGAGAAGGAGGTGCCCGCCGGGCCGGCTATTACATGGGCCTCAGTAGTGCAGCCTCCATAGCACTGGTGAGAAGGAGGTGCCCGCCGGGCTGGCTATTACATGGGCCTCAGTAGTGCAGCCTCCATAGCACTGGTGAGAAGGAGGTGCCCGCCGGGCCGGCTATTACATGGGCCTCAGTAGTGCAGCCTCCATAGCACTGGTGAGAAGGAGGTGCCCGCCGGGCCGGCTATTACATGGGCCTCAGTAGTGCAGCCTCCATAGTACTGATGAGAAGGAGGTGCCCGCCGGGCCGGCTATTACATGGGCCTCAGTAGTGCAGCCTCCATAGCACTGGTGAGAAGGAGGTGCCCGCCGGGCCGGCTATTACATGGGCCTCAGTAGTGCAGCCTCCATAGCACTGATGAGAAGGAGGTGCCCGCCGGGCCGGCTATTACATGGGCCTCAGTAGTGCAGCCTCCATAGCACTGATGAGAAGGAGGTGCCCACAGGGCCGGCTATTACATGGGCCTCAGTAGTGCAGCCTCCATAGCACTGATGAGAAGGAGGTGCCCGCCAGGCCGGCTATTACATGGGCCTCAGTAGTGCAGCCTCCATAGTACTGATGAGAAGGAGGTGCCCGCCGGGCCGGCTATTACATGGGCCTCAGTAGTGCAGCCTCCATAGCACTGGTGAGAAGGAGGTGCCCGCCGGGCCGGCTATTACATGGGCCTCAGTAGTGCAGCCTCCATAGTACTGATGAGAAGGAGGTGCCCGCCGGGCCGGCTATTACATGGGCCTCAGTAGTGCAGCCTCCATAGTACTGATGAGAAGGAGGTGCCCGCCGGGCCGGCTATTACATGGGCCTCAGTAGTGCAGCCTCCATAGCACTGATGAGAAGGAGGTGCCCGCCGGGCCGGCTATTACATGGGCCTCAGTAGTGCAGCCTCCATAGCACTGATGAGAAGGAGGTGCCCACAGGGCCGGCTATTACATGGGCCTCAGTAGTGCAGCCTCCATAGCACTGATGAGAAGGAGGTGCCCGCCAGGCCGGCTATTACATGGGCCTCAGTAGTGCAGCCTCCAGCGGGGGGGGGGCCGGGGGGGGGGGGCCGGGTAGTGCAGCCTCCATAGCACTGATGAGAAGGAGGTGCCCACAGGGCCGGCTATTACATGGGCCTCAGTAGTGCAGCCTCCATAGCACTGATGAGAAGGAGGTGCCCGCCAGGCCGGCTATTACATGGGCCTCAGTAGTGCAGCCTCCATAGTACTGATGAGAAGGAGGTGCCCGCCGGGCCGGCTATTACATGGGCCTCAGTAGTGCAGCCTCCATAGCACTGGTGAGAAGGAGGTGCCCGCCGGGCCGGCTATTACATGGGCCTCAGTAGTGCAGCCTCCATAGTACTGATGAGAAGGAGGTGCCCGCCGGGCCGGCTATTACATGGGCCTCAGTAGTGCAGCCTCCATAGTACTGATGAGAAGGAGGTGCCCGCCGGGCCGGCTATTACATGGGCCTCAGTAGTGCAGCCCCATAGCACTGATGAGAAGGGGGGGCCCGCCGGGGGGGGGGCGGGGGGGGGGGGCTATTACATGGGCCTCAGTAGTGCAGCCTCCATAGCACTGATGAGAAGGAGGTGCCCACAGGGCCGGCTATTACATGGGCCTCAGTAGTGCAGCCTCCATAGCACTGATGAGAAGGAGGTGCCCGCCAGGCCGGCTATTACATGGGCCTCAGTAGTGCAGCCTCCATAGTACTGATGAGAAGAAGGTGCCCGCCGGGCCGGCTATTACATGCACCTCAGTAGTGCAGCCTCCATAGCACTGGTGAGAAGGAGGTGCCCGCCGGGCCGGCTATTACCTGAGCCTCAGTAGTGCAGCCTCCATAGTACTGATGAGAAGGAGGTGCCCGCCGGGCCGGCTATTACCTGAGCCTCAGTAGTGCAGCCTCCATAGCACTGGTGAGAAGGAGGTGCCCGCCGGGCCGGCTATTACCTGAGCCTCAGTAGTGCAGCCTCCATAGCACTGATGAGAAGGAGGTGCCCGCCGGGCCGGCTATTACATGGGCCTCAGTAGTGCAGCCTCAATAGTACTGATGAGAAGGAGGTGCCCGCCGGGCCGGCTATTACATGGGCCTCAGTAGTGCAGCCTCCATAGCACTGGTGAGAAGGAGGTGCCCGCCGGGCCGGCTATTACATGGGCCTCAGTAGTGCAGCCTCCATAGTACTGATGAGAAGGAGGTGCCCGCCAGGCCGGCTATTACATGGGCCTCAGTAGTGCAGCCTCCATAGTACTGATGAGAAGGAGGTGCCCGCCGGGCCGGCTATTACATGGGCCTCAGTAGTGCAGCCTCCATAGCACTGATGAGAAGGAGGTGCCCACAGGGCCGGCTATTACATGGGCCTCAGTAGTGCAGCCTCCATAGCACTGATGAGAAGGAGGTGCCCACAGGGCCGGCTATTACATGGGCCTCAGTAGTGCAGCCTCCATAGTACTGATGAGAAGGAGGTGCCCGCCGGGCCGGCTATTACATGCACCTCAGTAGTGCAGCCTCCATAGCAGTGGGCACATGAGTATCACAGCTGGAGCAATGGAAGAAGCTCCTGGGTGATGGATCACGTGTTACAGCATGTGGATGGCCATTGTGTGTGTTACCTGGGGTAGAGATGAGACCAGGGGGCAGTATGGGACGACGTTGGGGTAATTGCGTGGACCCTCTTGGGAGAGTTGGGTGATTTTTTGCTCATGGCTTCCGCTAAAACCAGGGTGTCTGTAATCACAAGAAGTTGCCTGGGCCGGTGTGAGGGGCGTCAGAGCCGTCTAGTCAGCAGATGTCACATGGAAAATGCAGTAAATGAGATAAGTGAGGCCATGAGTGCAGAATGTAGCGGCCGGGGGTCTGTACTCAGCGCCGCCACTGCCGCTGCCATATGACATATAGGATAACAGTATCTCTTTGTCTTAATGGAAGAAACCTGATATTGGTCAGAAATTCATGTCCAGGCTTCATGCCCCATAAAACCAGGGGGGAGGAGGAGGGGAAAATAGCAAGTCCCTGCAAACCCATAAAGGGGCCCCATCAGTGGCTCGAGAGGCCGTGTTACCCGGCACAGCCAGGATCTCAGGCCCATGTGAAGTGATCACGCTGTCTTACGTGTACGTGTGACCAGCGGGTGAGGAACGTAGGAAAGGAAGGGATGGTGGTGGGCGCTTAGGATGTGTGAACTGTCTCCTACACAGCATGGTCTAGTAGTGTAATAACATGGCCGGAGCAATGCAAGAGCCGGAACCAGAATGACCTCCGGTATCATCACCAACACTACAATAACCAGAATGACCTCCGGTATCGTCACCAACACTACAATAACCAGAATGACCTCCGGTATCATCGCCAACACTACAATAACCAGAATGACCTCCGGTATCATCACCAACACTACAATAACCAGAATGACCTCCGGTATCATCACCAACACTACAATAACCAGAATGACCTCCGGTATCGTCACCAACACTACAATAACCAGAATGACCTCCGGTATCATCGCCAACACTACAATAACCAGAATGACCTCCAGTATCATCGCCAACACTACAATAACCAGAATGACCTCCGGTATCATCACCAACACTACAATAACCAGAATGACCTCCGGTATCGTCACCAACACTACAATAACCAGAATGACCTCCGGTATCATCGCCAACACTACAATAACCAGAATGACCTCCGGTATCGTCACCAACACTACAATAACCAGAATGACCTCCAGTATCATCGCCAACACTACAATAACCAGAATGACCTCCGGTATCATCACCAACACTACAATAACCAGAATGACCTCCGGTATCGTCACCAACACTACAATAACCAGAATGACCTCCGGTATCGTCACCAACACTACAATAACCAGAATGACCTCCGGTATCGTCACCAACACTACAATAACCAGAATGACCTCCGGTATCGTCACCAACACTACAATAACCAGAATGACCTCTGGTATCGTCACCAACACTACAATAACCAGAATGACCTCCGGTATCGTCACCAACACTACAATAACCAGAATGACCTCCGGTATCGTCACCAACACTACAATAACCAGAATGACCTCCGGTATCATCGCCAACACTACAATAACCAGAATGACCTCCGGTATCGTCACCAACACTACAATAACCAGAATGACCTCCGGTATCGTCACCAACACTACAATAACCAGAATGACCTCCGGTATCGTCACCAACACTACAATAACCAGAATGACCTCCGGTATCGTCACCAACACTACAATAACCAGAATGACCTCCGGTATCATCACCATCGCCATGACTGCCACCACTGCCATTATACACACCATCACTGCTGACACTGGCGTTAAGACCTGTATCACTGCCAACCTTATCATAACTACTACTATTGCCATCACGGTGACTCAGATGCCCTTGTACTACTCTCATCATATCAGTCATGTGACTTTCCATCAGCCTAGGCACAGATAATACAACAATGTTGGTACAACTGAGAATAGACACAATAATCTGCACCAAATCCAGATGTTGGTGCACATTTATTTTATGGATCATGGCAAATCCCCACAGAATTGACCTGCCTCGGGTCGGATTGGGCCTGATCTTCAGTCAGTAGTGACAGGGTTAATGGTTCCGCCATTCCTGGACCCATCCTCTGAATTCTGGTGGCTTCCTGTTTGTGCTGCAGTTCTGGGAAGATGGCAGCTGTAGGGGTCAGAGTGTCCGTTGCTGAGCTCATCTCCATGATGCAGGATGGGCAGCGCTATGATACATTCCTGTAACCCCCTGGGGTGCTGTATAAGCGCAGACGGCTGCAGTGTGAACAGATGGTGCACAGATCAGCGGCTGCCACGTAGATGTGAATACCTGGAGGTCCAATACTGGGACAAAGGGACTGATCAGAACCGGCACACCCAAGACAGCACCTACAGTCATGGCCAAAAGTTTTGAGAATGACACAAATATTCTATTTTCACATGATCTGCTGCCCTCTGGTTTTTATGTGTGTTTGTCAGATGGTTTTATCACATACAGAAATAGAATTGCATTCATATTATGAGTAACAGAAGCTTATATTGACAGTTAGAATGAGTTAATGCAGCAAGTCAATATTTGCAGTGTTGACCCTTCTTCTTCAGGACCTCTGCAATTCTCCCTGGCATGCTCTCAATCAACTTCTGGACCAAATCCTGACTGATAGCAGTCCATTCTTGCAGAATCAATGCTTTCATTTTGTCTGAATTTGTTGGTTTTTGTTTGTCCACCCGTCTCTTGATGATTGACCACAAGTTCTCAATGGGATTAAGATCTGGGGAGTTTCCAGGCCATGGACCCAAAATCTCTATGTTTTGTTCCCTGAGCCATTTAGTTATCACCTTTGCTTTATGGCAAGGTGCTCCATCATGCTGGAAAAGGCATTGTTGAGCGCCAAACTGCTCTTGGACGGTTGGGAGAAGTTGCTCTTGGAGGACATTCTGGTACCATTCTTTATTCATGGCAAGACTGTGAGAGAGCCGATTCCCTTGGCTGAGAAGCAACCCCACACATGAATGGTTTCAGGATGCTTTACAGTTGGCATGAGACAAGACTGGTGGTAGCGCTCACCTCTTCTTCTCCGAATAAGCTGTTTTCCAGATGTTCCAAACAATGGAAAAGGGGATTCATCAGAGAAAATGACTTTCCCCCAGTCCTCAGCAGTCCACTCCCTGTACCTTTTGCAGAATATCAGTCTGTCCCTGATGTTTTTTCTGGAGAGAAGTGGCTTCTTTGCTGCCCTCCTTGAGACCAGGCCTTGCTCCAAGAGTCTCCGCCTCACAGTGCGTGCAGATGCACTCACACCTGCCTGCTGCCATTCCTCAGCAAGCTCTGCACTGCTGGTAGCCCCATCCCGCAGCTGAAACACTTTTAAGAGAGGGTCCTGCCGCTTGCTGGTCTTTCTTGGGCGCCCTGGAGCCTTTTTGGCACCAATGGAACCTCTCTCCTTGAAGTTCTTGATGATGCGATAGATTGTTGACTGAGGTGCAATCTTTCTAGCTGCAATACTCTTCCCAGTTAGGCCATTTTTGTGCAGTGCAATGATGACTGCACGTGTTTCTTTAGAGATAACCATGGTTAACAGAAGAGAAACAATGATGGCAAGCACCAGCCTCCTTTTAAAGTGTCCAGTGGTGTCATTCTTACTTAATCATGACAGATTGATCTCCAGCCCTGTCCTCATCAACACCCACACCTGTGTTAATGGAGCAATCACTGAAACGATGTTAGGTGGTCCTTTTAAGGCAGGGCTGCAATGATGTTGAAATGTGTTTTGGGGGATAAAGTTCATTTTCTAGGCAAATATTGACTTTGCAAGTAATTGCTGTTAAGCTGATCACTCTTTATAACATTCTGGAGTATATGCAAATTGCCATTAGAAAAACTGAAGCAGTAGACTTTGTAAAAATTAATACTTGTATCATTCTCAAAACTTTTGGCCATGACTGTACAGCCTGGCACCCGGATAAGAACCGGGCCAGCCCTGACACCTATACTCAACTATCTCCAGCCTGGTACCTGTGATAGAGCAGAGCTGGATCAGAACCATCACACCTATCCCAGCACCTATACTCAGCCATCTCCAGCCTGGTACCTGTGATAGAGCAGAGCTGGATCAGAACCATCACACCTATCCCAGCACCTATATTCAGCCATCTCCAGCCTGGTACCTGTGATAGAGCAGAGCTGGATCAGAACCATCACACCTATCCCAGCACCTATACTCAGCCATCTCCAGCCTGGTACCATGTGATAGAGCAGAGCTGGATCAGAACCATCACACCTATCCCAGCACCTATACTCAGCCATCTCCAGCCTGGTACCAGGTGATAGAGCAGAGCTGGATCAGAACCATCACACCTATCCCAGCACCTATACTCAGCCATCTCCAGCCTGGTACCTGTGATAGAGCAGAGCTGGATCAGAACCATCACACCTATCCCAGCACCTATATTCAGCCATCTCCAGCCTGGTACCAGGTGATAGAGCAGAGC
Source organism: Leptodactylus fallax (assembly GCA_947044405.1). Taxonomy (NCBI): domain Eukaryota; kingdom Metazoa; phylum Chordata; class Amphibia; order Anura; family Leptodactylidae; genus Leptodactylus; species Leptodactylus fallax. Next base: position 137,020 of record CAMRHE010001018.1, read on the forward strand.
TGGATCAGAACCATCACACCTATCCCAGCACCTATACTCAGCCATCTCCAGCCTGGTACCAGGTGATAGAGCAGAGCTGGATCAGAACCATCACACCTATCCCAGCACCTATACTCGGCCATCTCCAGCCTGGTACCTGTGATAGAGCAGAGCTGGATCAGAACCATCACACCTATCCCAGCACCTATACTCAGCCATCTCCAGCCTGGTACCTGTGATAGAGCAGAGCTGGATCAGAACCATCACACCTACCCCAGCACCTATACTCAGCCATCTCCAGCCGGGTACCTGTGATAGAGCAGAGCTGGATCAGAACCATCACACCTATCCTAGCACTTATACTCAGCCATCTCCAGCCTGGTACCTGTGATAGAGCAGAGCTGGATCAGAACCATCACACCTATCCCAGCACCTATACTCAGCCATCTCCAGCCTGGTACCTGTGATAGAGCAGAGCTGGATCAGAACCATCACACCTATCCCTAGCACTTATACTCAGCCATCTCCAGCCTGGTACCTGTGATAGAGCAGAGCTGGATCAGAACCATCACACCTATCCCAGCACCTATACTCAGCCATCTCCAGCCTGGTACCATGTGATAGAGCAGAGCTGGATCAGAACCATCACACCTATCCCAGCACCTATACTCAGCCATCTCCAGCCTGGTACCAGGTGATAGAGCAGAGCTGGATCAGAACCATCACACCTATCCCAGCACCTATACTCAGCCATCTCCAGCCTGGTACCAGGTGATAGAGCAGAGCTGGATCAGAACCATCACACCTATCCTAGCACCTATACTCAGCCATCTCCAGCCTGGTACCTGTGATAGAGCAGAGCTGGATCAGAACCATCACACCTATCCCAGCACCTATACTCAGCCATCTCCAGCCTGGTACCAGGTGATAGAGCAGAGCTGGATCAGAACCATCACACCTATCCCAGCACCTATACTCAGCCATCTCCAGCCGGGTACCTGTGATAGAGCAGAGCTGGATCAGAACCATCACACCTATCCCAGCACCTATACTCAGCCATCTCCAGCCTGGTACCTGTGATAGAGCAGAGCTGGATCAGAACCATCACACCTATCCCAGCACTTATACTCAGCCATCTCCAGCCTGGTACCTGTGATAGAGCAGAGCTGGATCAGAACCATCACCCCCCACCTATACTCGGCCATCTCCAGCCTGGTACCTGTGATAGAGCAGAGCTGGATCAGAACCATCACACCTATCCCAGCACCTATACTCAGCCATCTCCAGCCTGGTACCAGGTGATAGAGCAGAGCTGGATCAGAACCATCACACCTATCCCAGCACCTATACTCAGCCATCTCCAGCCTGGTACCTGTGATAGAGCAGAGCTGGATCAGAACCATCACACCTACCCCGGACACCTATACTCAGCCATCTCCAGCCTGGTACCTGTGATAGAGCAGAGCTGGATCAGAACCATCACACCTATCCCAGCACCTATACTCAGCCATCTCCAGCCTGGTACCTGTGATAGAGCAGAGCTGGATCAGAACCATCACACCTATCCCAGCACCACTCAGCCAACTCCAGCCTGGTACCAGGTGATAGAGCAGAGCTGGACCCCCCCCGCCTTCAGCCATCCTCCAGCCTGGTACCACTGCCGTGATAGAGCAGAGCTGGATCAGAACCATCACACCTATCCCAGCACCTATACTCAGCCATCTCCAGCCTGGTACCTGTGATAGAGCAGAGCTGGATCAGAACCATCACACCTATCCCAGCACCTATACTCAGCCATCTCCAGCCTGGTACCTGTGATAGAGCAGAGCTGGATCAGAACCATCACACCTATCCCAGCACCTATACTCAGCCATCTCCAGCCTGGTACCTGTGATAGAGCAGAGCTGGATCAGAACCATCACACCTATCCCAGCACCTATACTCAGCCATCTCCAGCCTGGTACCAGGTGATAGAGCAGAGCTGGATCAGAACCATCACACCCATCCCAGCACCTATACTCAGCCATCTCCAGCCTGGTACCTGTGATAGAGCAGAGCTGGATCAGAACCATCACACCTATCCCAGCACCTATACTCAGCCATCTCCAGCCTGGTACCTGTGATAGAGCAGAGCTGGATCAGAACCATCACACCTATCCCAGCACCTATACTCAGCCATCTCCAGCCTGGTACCGGTGATAGAGCAGAGCTGGATCAGAACCATCACACCTATCCCAGCACCTATACTCAGCCATCTCCAGCCTGGTACCTGTGATAGAGCAGAGCTGGATCAGAACCATCACACCTATCCCAGCACCTATACTCAGCCATCTCCAGCCTGGTACCTGTGATAGAGCAGAGCTGGATCAGAACCATCACACCTACCCCAGCACCTATACTCAGCCATCTCCAGCCTGGTACCTGTGATAGAGCAGAGCTGGATCAGAACCATCACACCTACCCCAGCACCTATACTCAGCCATCTCCAGCCTGGTACCTGTGATAGAGCAGAGCTGGATCAGAACCATCACACCTATCCCAGCACCTATACTCAGCCATCTCCAGCCTGGTACCAGGTGATAGAGCAGAGCTGGATCAGAACCATCACACCTATCCCAGCACCTATACTCAGCCATCTCCAGCCTGGCCATACCGGTGATAGAGCAGAGCTGGATCAGAACCATCACACCTATCCCAGCACCTATACTCAGCCATCTCCAGCCTGGTACCTGTGATAGAGCAGAGCTGGATCAGAACCATCACACCTACCCCAGCACCTATACTCAGCCATCTCCAGCCTGGTACCTGTGATAGAGCAGAGCTGGATCAGAACCATCACACCTACCCCAGCACCTATACTCAGCCATCTCCAGCCTGGTACCAGGTGATAGAGCAGAGCTGGATCAGAACCATCACACCTATCCCAGCACCTATACTCAGCCATCTCCAGCCTGGTACCATGTGATAGAGCAGAGCTGGATCAGAACCATCACACCTATCCCAGCACCTATACTCAGCCATCTCCAGCCTGGTACCTGTGATAGAGCAGAGCTGGATCAGAACCATCACACCTATCCCAGCACCTATACTCAGCCATCTCCAGCCTGGTACCTGTGATAGAGCAGAGCTGGATCAGAACCATCACACCTATCCCAGCACCTATACTCAGCCATCCCCAGCCTGGTACCTGTGATAGAGCAGAGCTGGATCAGAACCATCACACCTACCCCAGCACCTATACTCAGCCATCTCCAGCCTGGTACCTGTGATAGAGCAGAGCTGGATCAGAACCATCACACCTATCCCAGCACCTATACTCAGCCATCTCCAGCCTGGTACCTGTGATAGAGCAGAGCTGGATCAGAACCATCACACCTATCCCAGCACCTATACTCAGCCATCTCCAGCCTGGTACCTGTGATAGAGCAGAGCTGGATCAGAACCATCACACCTATCCCAGCACCTATACTCAGCCATCTCCAGCCTGGTACCTGTGATAGAGCAGAGCTGGATCAGAACCATCACACCTATCCCAGCACCTATACTCAGCCATCTCCAGCCTGGTACCTGTGATAGAGCAGAGCTGGATCAGAACCATCACACCTACCCCAGCACCTATACTCAGCCATCTCCAGCCTGGTACCGGTGATAGAGCAGAGCTGGATCAGAACCATCACACCTATCCCAGCACCTATACTCAGCCATCTCCAGCCTGGTACCTGTGATAGAGCAGAGCTGGATCAGAACCATCACACCTATCCCAGCACCTATACTCAGCCATCTCCAGCCTGGTACCTGTGATAGAGCAGAGCTGGATCAGAACCATCACACCTATCCCAGCACCTATACTCAGCCATCTCCAGCCTGGTACCTGTGATAGAGCAGAGCTGGATCAGAACCATCACACCTACCCCAGCACCTATACTCAGCCATCTCCAGCCTGGTACCTGTGATAGAGCAGAGCTGGATCAGAACCATCACACCTATCCCAGCACCTATACTCAGCCATCTCCAGCCTGGTACCTGTGATAGAGCAGAGCTGGATCAGAACCATCACACCTATCCCAGCACCTATACTCAGCCATCTCCAGCCTGGTACCTGTGATAGAGCAGAGCTGGATCAGAACCATCACACCTATCCCAGCACCTATACTCAGCCATCTCCAGCCTGGTACCTGTGATAGAGCAGAGCTGGATCAGAACCATCACACCTATCCCAGCACCTATACTCAGCCATCTCCAGCCTGGTACCTGTGATAGAGCAGAGCTGGATCAGAACCATCACACCTATCCCAGCACCTATACTCAGCCATCTCCAGCCTGGTACCTGTGATAGAGCAGAGCTGGATCAGAACCATCACACCTATCCCAGCACCTATACTCAGCCATCTCCAGCCTGGTACCATGTGATAGAGCAGAGCTGGATCAGAACCATCACACCTATCCCAGCACCTATACTCAGCCATCTCCAGCCTGGTACCTGTGATAGAGCAGAGCTGGATCAGAACCATCACACCTATCCCAGCACCTATACTCAGCCATCTCCAGCCTGGTACCTGTGATAGAGCAGAGCTGGATCAGAACCATCACACCTATCCCAGCACCTATACTCAGCCATCTCCAGCCTGGTACCTGTGATAGAGCAGAGCTGGATCAGAACCATCACACCTATCCCAGCACCTATACTCAGCCATCTCCAGCCTGGTACCTGTGATAGAGCAGAGCTGGATCAGAACCATCACACCTATCCCAGCACCTATACTCAGCCATCTCCAGCCTGGTACCATGTGATAGAGCAGAGCTGGATCAGAACCATCACACCTATCCCAGCACCTATACTCAGCCATCTCCAGCCTGGTACCTGTGATAGAGCAGAGCTGGATCAGAACCATCACACCTATCCCAGCACCTATACTCAGCCATCTCCAGCCTGGTACCATGTGATAGAGCAGAGCTGGATCAGAACCATCACACCTATCCCAGCACCTATACTCAGCCATCTCCAGCCTGGTACCTGTGATAGAGCAGAGCTGGATCAGAACCATCACACCTATCCCAGCACCTATACTCAGCCATCTCCAGCCTGGTACCTGTGATAGAGCAGAGCTGGATCAGAACCATCACACCTATCCCAGCACCTATACTCAGCCATCTCCAGCCTGGTACCTGTGATAGAGCAGAGCTGGATCAGAACCATCACACCTATCCCAGCACCTATACTCAGCCATCTCCAGCCTGGTACCAGGTGATAGAGCAGAGCTGGATCAGAACCATCACACCTATCCCAGCACCTATACTCAGCCATCTCCAGCCTGGTACCTGTGATAGAGCAGAGCTGGATCAGAACCATCACACCTATCCCAGCACCTATACTCAGCCATCTCCAGCCTGGTACCTGTGATAGAGCAGAGCTGGATCAGAACCATCACACCTATCCCAGCACCTATACTCAGCCATCTCCAGCCTGGTACCTGTGATAGAGCAGAGCTGGATCAGAACCATCACACCTATCCCAGCACCTATACTCAGCCATCTCCAGCCTGGTACCAGGTGATAGAGCAGAGCTGGATCAGAACCATCACACCTATCCCAGCACCTATACTCAGCCATCTCCAGCCTGGTACCTGTGATAGAGCAGAGCTGGATCAGAACCATCACACCTATCCCAGCACCTATACTCAGCCATCTCCAGCCTGGTACCTGTGATAGAGCAGAGCTGGATCAGAACCATCACACCTATCCCAGCACCTATACTCAGCCATCTCCAGCCTGGTACCTGTGATAGAGCAGAGCTGGATCAGAACCATCACACCTATCCCAGCACCTATACTCAGCCATCTCCAGCCTGGTACCTGTGATAGAGCAGAGCTGGATCAGAACCATCACACCTATCCCAGCACCTATACTCAGCCATCTCCAGCCTGGTACCTGTGATAGAGCAGAGCTGGATCAGAACCATCACACCTACTCCCAGCACCTATACTCAGCCATCTCCAGCCTGGTACCTGTGATAGAGCAGAGCTGGATCAGAACCATCACACCTATCCCAGCACCTATACTCAGCCATCTCCAGCCTGGTACCATGTGATAGAGCAGAGCTGGATCAGAACCATCACACCTATCCCAGCACCTATACTCAGCCATCTCCAGCCTGGTACCTGTGATAGAGCAGAGCTGGATCAGAACCATCACACCTATCCCAGCACCTATACTCAGCCATCTCCAGCCTGGTACCTGTGATAGAGCAGAGCTGGATCAGAACCATCACACCTATCCCAGCACCTATACTCAGCCATCTCCAGCCTGGTACCTGTGATAGAGCAGAGCTGGATCAGAACCATCACACCTATCCCAGCACCTATACTCAGCCATCTCCAGCCTGGTACCAGGTGATAGAGCAGAGCTGGATCAGAACCATCACACCTATCCCAGCACCTATACTCAGCCATCTCCAGCCTGGTACCTGTGATAGAGCAGAGCTGGATCAGAACCATCACACCTATCCCAGCACCTATACTCAGCCATCTCCAGCCTGGTACCTGTGATAGAGCAGAGCTGGATCAGAACCATCACACCTATCCCAGCACCTATACTCAGCCATCTCCAGCCTGGTACCTGTGATAGAGCAGAGCTGGATCAGAACCATCACACCTATCCCAGCACCTATACTCAGCCATCTCCAGCCTGGTACCTGTGATAGAGCAGAGCTGGATCAGAACCATCACACCTATCCCAGCACCTATACTCAGCCATCTCCAGCCTGGTACCGGTGATAGAGCAGAGCTGGATCAGAACCATCACACCTATCCCAGCACCTATACTCAGCCATCTCCAGCCTGGTACCTGTGATAGAGCAGAGCTGGATCAGAACCATCACACCTATCCCAGCACCTATACTCAGCCATCTCCAGCCTGGTACCGGTGATAGAGCAGAGCTGGATCAGAACCATCACACCTATCCCAGCACCTATACTCAGCCATCTCCAGCCTGGTACCTGTGATAGAGCAGAGCTGGATCAGAACCATCACACCTATCCCAGCACCTATACTCAGCCATCTCCAGCCTGGTACCTGTGATAGAGCAGAGCTGGATCAGAACCATCACACCTATCCCAGCACCTATACTCAGCCATCTCCAGCCTGGTACCGGTGATAGAGCAGAGCTGGATCAGAACCATCACACCTACCCCAGCACCTATACTCAGCCATCTCCAGCCTGGTACCTGTGATAGAGCAGAGCTGGATCAGAACCATCACACCTATCCCAGCACCTATACTCAGCCATCTCCAGCCTGGTACCAGGTGATAGAGCAGAGCTGGATCAGAACCATCACACCTATCCCAGCACCTATACTCAGCCATCTCCAGCCTGGTACCTGTGATAGAGCAGAGCTGGATCAGAACCATCACACCTATCCCAGCACCTATACTCAGCCATCTCCAGCCTGGTACCTGTGATAGAGCAGAGCTGGATCAGAACCATCACACCTATCCCAGCACCTATACTCAGCCATCTCCAGCCTGGTACCTGTGATAGAGCAGAGCTGGATCAGAACCATCACACCTATCCCAGCACCTATACTCAGCCATCTCCAGCCTGGTACCGGTGATAGAGCAGAGCTGGATCAGAACCATCACACCTATCCCAGCACCTATACTCAGCCATCTCCAGCCTGGTACCAGGTGATAGAGCAGAGCTGGATCAGAACCATCACACCTATCCCAGCACCTATACTCAGCCATCTCCAGCCTGGTACCTGTGATAGAGCAGAGCTGGATCAGAACCATCACACCTATCCCAGCACCTATACTCAGCCATCTCCAGCCTGGTACCTGTGATAGAGCAGAGCTGGATCAGAACCATCACACCTACCCCAGCACCTATACTCAGCCATCTCCAGCCTGGTACCTGTGATAGAGCAGAGCTGGATCAGAACCATCACACCTATCCCAGCACCTATACTCAGCCATCTCCAGCCTGGTACCTGTGATAGAGCAGAGCTGGATCAGAACCATCACACCTATCCCAGCACCTATACTCAGCCATCTCCAGCCTGGTACCTGTGATAGAGCAGAGCTGGATCAGAACCATCACACCTATCCCAGCACCTATACTCAGCCATCTCCAGCCTGGTACCATGTGATAGAGCAGAGCTGGATCAGAACCATCACACCTATCCCAGCACCTATACTCAGCCATCTCCAGCCTGGTACCATGTGATAGAGCAGAGCTGGATCAGAACCATCACACCTATCCCAGCACCTATACTCAGCCATCTCCAGCCTGGTACCTGTGATAGAGCAGAGCTGGATCAGAACCATCACACCTATCCCAGCACCTATACTCAGCCATCTCCAGCCTGGTACCTGTGATAGAGCAGAGCTGGATCAGAACCATCACACCTATCCCAGCACCTATACTCAGCCATCTCCAGCCTGGTACCTGTGATAGAGCAGAGCTGGATCAGAACCATCACACCTATCCCAGCACCTATACTCAGCCATCTCCAGCCTGGTACCAGGTGATAGAGCAGAGCTGGATCAGAACCATCACACCTATCCCAGCACCTATACTCAGCCATCTCCAGCCTGGTACCTGTGATAGAGCAGAGCTGGATCAGAACCATCACACCTATCCCAGCACCTATACTCAGCCATCTCCAGCCTGGTACCAGGTGATAGAGCAGAGCTGGATCAGAACCATCACACCTATCCCAGCACCTATACTCAGCCATCTCCAGCCTGGTACCATGTGATAGAGCAGAGCTGGATCAGAACCATCACACCTATCCCAGCACCTATACTCAGCCATCTCCAGCCTGGTACCTGTGATAGAGCAGAGCTGGATCAGAACCATCACACCTATCCCAGCACCTATACTCAGCCATCTCCAGCCTGGTACCTGTGATAGAGCAGAGCTGGATCAGAACCATCACACCTATCCCAGCACCTATACTCAGCCATCTCCAGCCTGGTACCTGTGATAGAGCAGAGCTGGATCAGAACCATCACACCTATCCCAGCACCTATACTCAGCCATCTCCAGCCTGGTACCTGTGATAGAGCAGAGCTGGATCAGAACCATCACACCTATCCCAGCACCTATACTCAGCCATCTCCAGCCTGGTACCTGTGATAGAGCAGAGCTGGATCAGAACCATCACACCTATCCCAGCACCTATACTCAGCCATCTCCAGCCTGGTACCTGTGATAGAGCAGAGCTGGATCAGAACCATCACACCTATCCCAGCACCTATACTCAGCCATCTCCAGCCTGGTACCTGTGATAGAGCAGAGCTGGATCAGAACCATCACACCTATCCCAGCACCTATACTCAGCCATCTCCAGCCTGGTACCTGTGATAGAGCAGAGCTGGATCAGAACCATCACACCTATCCCAGCACCTATACTCAGCCATCTCCAGCCTGGTACCTGTGATAGAGCAGAGCTGGATCAGAACCATCACACCTATCCCAGCACCTATACTCAGCCATCTCCAGCCTGGTACCGGTGATAGAGCAGAGCTGGATCAGAACCATCACACCTATCCCAGCACCTATACTCAGCCATCTCCAGCCTGGTACCTGTGATAGAGCAGAGCTGGATCAGAACCATCACACCTATCCCAGCACCTATACTCAGCCATCTCCAGCCTGGTACCAGGTGATAGAGCAGAGCTGGATCAGAACCATCACACCTATCCCAGCACCTATACTCAGCCATCTCCAGCCTGGTACCTGTGATAGAGCAGAGCTGGATCAGAACCATCACACCTATCCCAGCACCTATACTCAGCCATCTCCAGCCTGGTACCTGTGATAGAGCAGAGCTGGATCAGAACCATCACACCTATCCCAGCACCTATACTCAGCCATCTCCAGCCTGGTACCTGTGATAGAGCAGAGCTGGATCAGAACCATCACACCTATCCCAGCACCTATACTCAGCCATCTCCAGCCTGGTACCTGTGATAGAGCAGAGCTGGATCAGAACCATCACACCTATCCCAGCACCTATACTCAGCCATCTCCAGCCTGGTACCTGTGATAGAGCAGAGCTGGATCAGAACCATCACACCTATCCCAGCACCTATACTCAGCCATCTCCAGCCTGGTACCTGTGATAGAGCAGAGCTGGATCAGAACCATCACACCTATCCCAGCACCTATACTCAGCCATCTCCAGCCTGGTACCTGTGATAGAGCAGAGCTGGATCAGAACCATCACACCTATCCCAGCACCTATACTCAGCCATCTCCAGCCTGGTACCTGTGATAGAGCAGAGCTGGATCAGAACCATCACACCTATCCCAGCACCTATACTCAGCCATCTCCAGCCTGGTACCTGTGATAGAGCAGAGCTGGATCAGAACCATCACACCTATCCCAGCACCTATACTCAGCCATCTCCAGCCTGGTACCAGGTGATAGAGCAGAGCTGGATCAGAACCATCACACCTATCCCAGCACCTATACTCAGCCATCTCCAGCCTGGTACCATGTGATAGAGCAGAGCTGGATCAGAACCATCACACCTATCCCAGCACCTATACTCAGCCATCTCCAGCCTGGTACCTGTGATAGAGCAGAGCTGGATCAGAACCATCACACCTATCCCAGCACCTATACTCAGCCATCTCCAGCCTGGTACCGGTGATAGAGCAGAGCTGGATCAGAACCATCACACCTATCCCAGCACCTATACTCAGCCATCTCCAGCCTGGTACCTGTGATAGAGCAGAGCTGGATCAGAACCATCACACCTATCCCAGCACCTATACTCAGCCATCTCCAGCCTGGTACCAGGTGATAGAGCAGAGCTGGATCAGAACCATCACACCTATCCCAGCACCTATACTCAGCCATCTCCAGCCTGGTACCATGTGATAGAGCAGAGCTGGATCAGAACCATCACACCTATCCCAGCACCTATACTCAGCCATCTCCAGCCTGGTACCAGGTGATAGAGCAGAGCTGGATCAGAACCATCACACCTATCCCAGCACCTATACTCAGCCATCTCCAGCCTGGTACCTGTGATAGAGCAGAGCTGGATCAGAACCATCACACCTATCCCAGCACCTATACTCAGCCATCTCCAGCCTGGTACCTGTGATAGAGCAGAGCTGGATCAGAACCATCACACCTATCCCAGCACCTATACTCAGCCATCTCCAGCCTGGTACCTGTGATAGAGCAGAGCTGGATCAGAACCATCACACCTACCCCAGCACCTATACTCAGCCATCTCCAGCCTGGTACCTGGTGATAGAGCAGAGCTGGATCAGAACCATCACACCTATCCCAGCACCTATACTCAGCCATCTCCAGCCTGGTACCAGGTGATAGAGCAGAGCTGGATCAGAACCATCACACCTATCCCAGCACCTATACTCAGCCATCTCCAGCCTGGTACCTGTGATAGAGCAGAGCTGGATCAGAACCATCACACCTACCCCAGCACCTATACTCAGCCATCTCCAGCCTGGTACCTGTGATAGAGCAGAGCTGGATCAGAACCATCACACCTATCCCAGCACTTATACTCAGCCATCTCCAGCCTGGTACCTGTGATAGAGCAGAGCTGGATCAGAACCATCACACCTATCCCAGCACCTATACTCAGCCATCTCCAGCCTGGTACCTGTGATAGAGCAGAGCTGGATCAGAACCATCACACCTATCCCAGCACCTATACTCAGCCATCTCCAGCCTGGTACCTGTGATAGAGCAGAGCTGGATCAGAACCATCACACCTATCCCAGCACCTATACTCAGCCATCTCCAGCCTGGTACCAGGTGATAGAGCAGAGCTGGATCAGAACCATCACACCTATCCCAGCACCTATACTCAGCCATCTCCAGCCTGGTACCTGTGATAGAGCAGAGCTGGATCAGAACCATCACACCTATCCCAGCACCTATACTCAGCCATCTCCAGCCTGGTACCTGGTGATAGAGCAGAGCTGGATCAGAACCATCACACCTATCCCAGCACCTATACTCAGCCATCTCCAGCCTGGTACCTGTGATAGAGCAGAGCTGGATCAGAACCATCACACCTATCCCAGCACCTATACTCAGCCATCTCCAGCCTGGTACCTGGTGATAGAGCAGAGCTGGATCAGAACCATCACACCTATCCCAGCACCTATACTCAGCCATCTCCAGCCTGGTACCTGTGATAGAGCAGAGCTGGATCAGAACCATCACACCTACCCCAGCACCTATACTCAGCCATCTCCAGCCTGGTACCTGTGATAGAGCAGAGCTGGATCAGAACCATCACACCTACCCCAGCACCTGTACTCAGCCATCTCCAGCCTGGTACCAGGTGATAGAGCAGAGCTGGATCAGAACCATCACACCTACCCCAGCACCTATACTCAGCCATCTCCAGCCTGGTACCTGTGATAGAGCAGAGCTGGATCAGAACCATCACACCTATCCCAGCACCTATACTCAGCCATCTCCAGCCTGGTACCTGTGATAGAGCAGAGCTGGATCAGAACCATCACACCTATCCCAGCACTTATACTCAGCCATCTCCAGCCGGGTACCTGTGATAGAGCAGAGCTGGATCAGAACCATCACACCTATCCCAGCACCTATACTCAGCCATCTCCAGCCTGGTACCTGTGATAGAGCAGAGCTGGATCAGAACCATCACACCTATCCCAGCACCTATACTCAGCCATCTCCAGCCTGGTACCAGGTGATAGAGCAGAGCTGGATCAGAACCATCACACCTATCCCAGCACCTATACTCAGCCATCTCCAGCCAGGTACCTGTGATAGAGGAGAGCTGGATCAGAACCATCACACCTACCCCAGCACCTATACTCAGCCATCTCCAGCCTGGTACCAGGTGATAGAGCAGAGCTGGATCAGAACCATCACACCTATCCCAGCACCTATACTCAGCCATCTCCAGCCTGGTACCTGGTGATAGAGCAGAGCTGGATCAGAACCATCACACCTATCCCAGCACCTATACTCAGCCATCTCCAGCCTGGTACCAGGTGATAGAGCAGAGCTGGATCAGAACCATCACACCTATCCCAGCACCTATACTCAGCCATCTCCAGCCTGGTACCTGTGATAGAGCAGAGCTGGATCAGAACCATCACACCTATCCCAGCACCTATACTCAGCCATCTCCAGCCTGGTACCAGGTGATAGAGGAGAGCTGGATCAGAACCATCACACCTATCCCAGCACCTATACTCAGCCATCTCCAGCCTGGTACCTGGTGATAGAGCAGAGCTGGATCAGAACCATCACACCTACCCCAGCACCTGTACAGCCTTGTGTACTTAGTCCATCCCCCTTCCTACCCCATTTCCTGGCACATCCCCAGGGTTACAGCGGGGGGCGCTCTTCTCTTCTCTTCTCTGCTGGGATTCCTTCTCTCTCATTCATTGATTCTTTTTGCCTGTAAATTGACCACAAGTCACTGAAAGTGAAGAATAAAATATCCAGACCGGATGTGAGAGCGATTCACAGCATTATCATCTCCAGGGACCCCGAGCTGCTGAGCCGAGGTATCTAATCCTGTGCTGTGTGATACTGTCTCTGGAGCTGCTGTATCTAATCCTAGGAAGTTTGATACCATCCTCTGAGCTGCCAATCTAAGCCTATGATGTGTGATACTGTCTGCAGAGCTGTGTATCTCAGCCAGTGATGTGATACTGTTCTCTCAGCTATGTATCTAAGCCTATTATGTGTGATACTGTTCTCTCAGCTATGTATCTAAGCCTATTATGTGTGATACTGTTCTCTGAGCTATGTATCTAAGACTATTGCGTATGATACTGTCTGCGGAGCTGTGTATCTCAGCCAGTGATGTGTGATACTGTCTGGGGAGTTGTGTATCTCAGCCTATTATTTGTGATACTGTTCTCTCAGCTATGTATCTAAGCCTATTATGTGTGATACTGTCTGGGGAGTTGTGTATCTAAGACTATTGTGTATGATACTGTATGAGGAGCTGTGTATCTCAGCCAGTGATGTGTGACACTGTTCTGGGGAGTTGTGTATCTAAGCCTATTGCATATGATTCTGGGAGGGGTCAGCAGGGGGGTCTGCGGAGCTGTGTATCTCAGGCTGTTAAGTGTGATACTGTTCTCTGAGCTATGTATCTAAGCCTATTGCATATGATACTGTATGAGGAGCTGTGTATCTCAGCCAGTGATGTGTGATACTGTTCTCTCAGCTATGTATCTAAGACTATTGCGCATGATACTGTCTGCGGAGCTGTGTATCTCAGCCAGTGATGTGTGATACTGATCCGAGCAGTGTGTAGCCTTTTGTTTGGGGAGTTGTGTATCTAAGCCTATTATGTGTGATACTGTTCTCTCAGCTATGTATCTAAGCCTATTGCATATGATAGTGTATGAGGAGCTGTGTATCTCAGCCAGTGATGTGTGATACTGATCTCTGAGCTATGTATGTAAGCCTATTGCATATGACAGTGTATGAGGAGCTGTGTATCTCAGCCAGTGATGTGTGATACTGATCTCTCAGCTATGTATGTAAGCCTATTGCATATGATAGTGTATGAGGAGCTGTGTATCTCAGCCAGTGATGTGTGATACTGATCTCTAAGCTATGTATGTAAGCCTATTGCATATGACAGTGTATGAGGAGCTGTGTATCTCAGCCAGTGATGTGTGATACTGATCTCTGAGCTATGTATGTAAGCCTATTGTATATGATAGTGTATGAGGAGCTGTGTATCTCAGCCAGTGATGTGTGATACTGATCTGGGGAGCTGTGTATGTAAGCCTATTGCATATGATAGTGTATGTGGAGCTGTGTATCTCAGCCAGTGATGTGTGATACTGTCTGGGGAGCTGTGTATCTCAGCCAGTGATGTGTGATACTGATCTCTGAGCTATGTATGTAAGCCTATTGCATATGATAGTGTATGAGGAGCTGTGTATCTCAGCCATTGATGTGTGATACTGATCTCTGAGCTATGTATGTAAGCCTATTGTATATGATAGTGTATGAGGAGCTGTGTATCTCAGCCAGTGATGTGTGATACCTTCTGGGAAGTTGTGTATCTCAGCCAGTGATGTGTGATACTGATCTCTGAGCTATGTATGTAAGACTATTGCGTATGATACTGTCTGCGGAGCTGTGTATCTCAGCCAGTGATGTGTGATACCTTCTGGGAAGTTGTGTATCTCAGCCAGTGATGTGTGATACTGATCTCTGAGCTATGTATGTAAGCCTATTGTATATGATAGTGTATGAGGAGCTGTGTATCTCAGCCAGTGATGTGTGATACCTTCTGGGAAGTTGTGTATCTCAGCCAGTGATGTGTGATACTGATCTCTAAGCTATGTATGTAAGCCTATTGTATATGATAGTGTATGAGGAGCTGTGTATCTCAGCCAGTGATGTGTGATACTGATCTCTGAGCTATGTATGTAAGCCTATTGTATATGATAGTGTATGAGGAGCTGTGTATCTCAGCCAGTGATGTGTGATACTGATCTCTGAGCTATGTATGTAAGACTATTGCGTATGATACTGTCTGCGGAGCTGTGTATCTCAGCCAGTGATGTGTGATACCTTCTGGGAAGTTGTGTATCTCAGCCTGTGATGTGTGATACTGATCTCTGAGCTATGTATGTAAGCCTATTGCATATGACAGTGTATGAGGAGCTGTGTATCTCAGCCAGTGATGTGTGATACTGATCTCTGAGCTATGTATGTAAGACTATTGCGTATGATACTGTCTGCGGAGCTGTGTATCTCAGCCAGTGATGTGTGATACCTTCTGGGAAGTTGTGTATCTCAGCCAGTGATGTGTGATACTGATCTCTGAGCTATGTATGTAAGCCTATTGCATATGATAGTGTATGAGGAGCTGTGTATCTCAGCCAGTGATGTGTGATACCTTCTGGGAAGTTGTGTATCTCAGCCAGTGATGTGTGATACTGATCTCTGAGCTATGTATGTAAGACTATTGCGTATGATAGTGTCTGCGGAGCTGTGTATCTCAGCCAGTGATGTGTGATACTGATCTCTAAGCTATGTATGTAAGCCTATTGCATATGATAGTGTATGAGGAGCTGTGTATCTCAGCCAGTGATGTGTGATACTGATCTCTAAGCTATGTATGTAAGCCTATTGCATATGATAGTGTATGAGGAGCTGTGTATCTCAGCCAGTGATGTGTGATACTGATCTCTGAGCTATGTATGTAAGCCTATTGCATATGATAGTGTATGAGGAGCTGTGTATCTCAGCCAGTGATGTGTGATACTGATCTCTGAGCTATGTATGTAAGCCTATTGCATATGATAGTGTATGAGGAGCTGTGTATCTCAGCCAGTGATGTGTGATACCTTCTGGGAAGTTGTGTATCTCAGCCTGTGATGTGTGATACTGATCTCTGAGCTATGTATGTAAGACTATTGCATATGACAGTGTATGAGGAGCTGTGTATCTCAGCCAGTGATGTGTGATACTGATCTCTGAGCTATGTATGTAAGCCTATTGCATATGATAGTGTATGAGGAGCTGTGTATCTCAGCCAGTGATGTGTGATACCTTCTGGGAAGTTGTGTATCTCAGCCAGTGATGTGTGATACTGATCTCTGAGCTATGTATGTAAGCCTATTGCATATGATAGTGTATGAGGAGCTGTGTATCTCAGCCAGTGATGTGTGATACTGATCTCTGAGCTATGTATGTAAGCCTATTGCATATGATAGTGTATGAGGAGCTGTGTATCTCAGCCAGTGATGTGTGATACCTTCTGGGAAGTTGTGTATCTCAGCCAGTGATGTGTGATACTGATCTCTGAGCTATGTATGTAAGACTATTGCATATGACAGTGTATGAGGAGCTGTGTATCTCAGCCAGTGATGTGTGATACTGATCTCTGAGCTATGTATGTAAGCCTATTGCATATGATAGTGTATGAGGAGCTGTGTATCTCAGCCAGTGATGTGTGATACTGATCTCTAAGCTATGTATGTAAGCCTATTGCATATGATAGTGTATGAGGAGCTGTGTATCTCAGCCAGTGATGTGTGATACTGATCTCTGAGCTATGTATGTAAGCCTATTGCATATGATAGTGTATGAGGAGCCTGTGTATCTCAGCCAGTGATGTGTGATACTGATCTCTGAGCTATGTATGTAAGCCTATTGCATATGATAGTGTATGAGGAGCTGTGTATCTCAGCCAGTGATGTGTGATACCTTCTGGGAAGTTGTGTATCTCAGCCTGTGATGTGTGATACTGATCTCTGAGCTATGTATGTAAGCCTATTGCATATGACAGTGTATGAGGAGCTGTGTATCTCAGCCAGTGATGTGTGATACTGATCTCTGAGCTATGTATGTAAGCCTATTGCATATGATAGTGTATGAGGAGCTGTGTATCTCAGCCAGTGATGTGTGATACTGATCTCTGAGCTATGTATGTAAGCCTATTGCATATGATAGTGTATGAGGAGCTGTGTATCTCAGCCAGTGATGTGTGATACCTTCTGGGAAGTTGTGTATCTCAGCCAGTGATGTGTGATACTGATCTCTGAGCTATGTATGTAAGCCTATTGCATATGACAGTGTATGAGGAGCTGTGTATCTCAGCCAGTGATGTGTGATACTGATCTCTGAGCTATGTATGTAAGGCCTATTGCATATGATAGTGTATGAGGAGCTGTGTATCTCAGCCAGTGATGTGTGATACGTCCCCAGTAGCAGGCAGGAATGTACTTGTAGCTACAGGCCTATAAATCACACATTACTAGCAGATATTTGGGGAGGGGGTCGGTAATGGGATCAGTGGTCTCTGCCCCCCAGAAGCTGCGCAGGCCCCTATAGTAGACTGATAGAAGGTGAAAGGTCAGCGGTCCTGGCCCTGACCCCTGACCCCGCCACCATTAATCACAGCCTGACACGTGGCCCAGGCTTTCTCTATGGGCTCCTGTGCGGGATCGGGTTCACTCCATACTTGGCGTCATGTCCATGGGGCGAGCCTTGTGGTGCCCACATGAGGGGCAGCGTCAGCGCCAGGAAGTGTGTGAATAGGATGAATCAAATCCGTGCTGTATACCCCCTACTGGCACCCAGCTTTCCACACACCCTGAACGACACAAGTCTGTACTACAATACCCCTGACACCTTTCCTATAACTCTGCCTGTGTGTCAGTCTGCACTGCAGTTCTGGCATTCTATTCATGAAGCGGGAAGGCTAGGATGAGGTATACAGTTATAGATAAAAGGAGATCTAATATATCAGGTAGAACTGATGGGGTCGGGGGCCGTGTAGTGTGTCAGGCTAGAGCTGTGCTCCTCTGGATTCTCCGGGTTCATGAATAGAATGCCAGAAGTACAGTAGAGACTGACAAAGGCAGAGCTGAAGGACAGAGGCAGATTGTCCGGGAAGAGATGACATAGAAGCAGTGAGATGAGTCAGGAGGGTTTATGGGGGCGTCGTAGACGGGTGATAATCTGCAGGGGGTGGTGATAATCTGCAGACAGGGGTGATAATCTGCAGGGGGGTAATATGGAGATGGGGTGATAATCTGCAGGGGGGGTAATATACAGACAGGGGTGATAATCTGCAGGGGGGGTAATATACAGACAGGGGTGATAATCTGCAGGGGGGGTAATATACAGACAGGGGTGATAATCTGCAGGGGGTGGTGATAATCTGCAGGGGGGTTAATATACAGACAGGGGTGATAATCTGCAGGGGGGGTAATATGCAGACAGGGGTGATAATCTGCAGGGGGGGTAATATACAGACAGGGGTGATAATCTGCAGGGGGGGTAATATACAGACAGGGGTGATAATCTGCAGGGGGGGTAATATGGAGATGGGGTGATAATCTGCAGGGGGGGTAATATACAGACAGGGGTGATAATCTGCAGGGGGGTAATATACAGACAGGGGTGATAATCTGCAGGGGGTGGTGATAATCTGCAGGGGGGTTAATATACAGACAGGGGTGATAATCTGCAGGGGGGTAATATGCAGATGGGGTGATAATCTGCAGGGGGTGGTGATATGCAGACAGGGGTGATAATCTGAAGGGGGTAATATACAGACAGGGGTGATAATCTGCAGGGGGGTGATAATCTGCAGGGGGTGGTGATAATCTGCAGGGGGGTAATATACAGACAGGGGTGATAATCTGCAGGGGGGTAATATACAGACAGGGGTGATAATCTGCAGGGGGGTAATATACAGACAGGGGTGATAATCTGCAGGGGGTGGTGATAATCTGCAGGGGGGTTAATATACAGACAGGGGTGATAATCTGCAGGGGGTGGTGATAATCTGCAGGGGGGTTAATATACAGACAGGGGTGATAATCTGCAGGGGGGGTAATATGCAGATGGGGTGATAATCTGCAGGGGGTGGTGATATGCAGACAGGGGTGATAATCTGCGGGGGGGGGGGGGTAATATGCAGATGGGGTGATAATCTGAAGGGGGGTAATATACAGACAGGGGTGATAATCTGCAGGGGGGGTAATATACAGACAGGGGTGATAATCTGCAGGGGGGGTAATATACAGACAGGGGTGATAATCTGCAGGGGGGGTAATATACAGACAGGGGTGATAATCTTCAGGGGGTGGTGATATGCAGACAGGGGTGATAATCTGCAGGGGGGGTAATATGCAGATGGGGTGATAATTTGCAGACAGAAGTGATAATCTGCAGCAGTTTCTCCCAGGCATTGATTAATGGGCGCTGACATGATGGAGACTTTTCCTGTAATAATCTGGAATCTGACACTGAGTGAGCAGGAGATGCCTAGAAAATGTCAGACAGGACAAGAAATAACAGCCGGTGCAGTGCAGAAGTATTCACCCCCCTCCTAGCCATATACACCCCTTCCTAGAAGTATTCACCCCCTTCCCAGCCATATACACCCCCCTCCTAGAAGTATTCACCCCCCCCTCCCATCCATATACACCCCTTCCTAGAAGTATTCACCCCCTTCCCAGCCATATACACCCCCCTCCTAGAAGTATTCACCCCCTCCCATCCATATACACCCCTTCCTAGAAGTATTCACCCCCTTCCCAGCCATATACACCCCCCTCCTAGAAGTATTCACCCCCCTCCCGGCCATATACACCCCCTCCTAGAAGTATTCACCCCCCTCCCATCCATATACACCCCTTCCTAGAAGTATTCACCCCCTTCCCAGCCATATACACCCCCCTCCTAGAAGTATTCACCCCCCTCCCGGCCATATACACCCCCTCCTAGAAGTATTCACCCCCCTCCCAGCTATATACACCCCCCTCCTAGCCATATACACCCTTCCT
This sequence comes from Leptodactylus fallax, assembly GCA_947044405.1. Lineage (NCBI taxonomy): Eukaryota > Metazoa > Chordata > Amphibia > Anura > Leptodactylidae > Leptodactylus > Leptodactylus fallax. The sequence continues at coordinate 157,316 of CAMRHE010001018.1, forward strand.
AGAAGTATCTGCCCCCCTCCCATCCATATACACCCCCTCCTAGAAGTATTCACCCCCCTCCCAGCCATATACACCCCCTCCTAGAAGTATTCACCCCCCTCCCAGCCATATACACCCCCCTCCTAGAAGTATTCACCCCCCTCCCAGCCATATACATCCCCTCCTAGAAGTATTCACCCCCCTCCCAGCCATATACAGTCATGGCCAAAAGTTTTGAGAATGACACAAATATTCTATTTTCACATGATCTGTGCCCTCTGGTTTTTATGTGTGTTTGTCAGATGTTTTTATCACATACAGAAATAGAATTGCATTCATATTATGAGTAACAGAAGCTTATATTGACACTTAGAATGAGTTAATGCAGCAAGTCAATATTTGCAGTGTTGACCCTTCTTCTTCAGGACCTCTGCAATTCTCCCTGGCATGCTCTCAATCAACTTCTGGACCAAATCCTGACTGATAGCAGTCCATTCTTGCAGAATCAATGCTTTAATTTTGTCTGAATTTGTTGGTTTTTGTTTGTCCACCCGTCTCTTGATGATTGACCACAAGTTCTCAATGGGATTAAGATCTGGGGAGTTTCCAGGCCATGGACCCAAAATCTCTATGTTTTGTTCCCTGAGCCATTTAGTTATCACCTTTGCTTTATGGCAAGGTGCTCCATCATGCTGGAAAAGGCATTGTTGAGCGCCAAACTGCTCTTGGACGGTTGGGAGAAGTTGCTCTTGGAGGACATTCTGGTACCATTCTTTATTCATGGCAAGACTGTGAGAGAGCCGATTCCCTTGGCTGAGAAGCAACCCCACACATGAATGGTTTCAGGATGCTTTACAGTTGGCATGAGACAAGACTGGTGGTAGCGCTCACCTCTTCTTCTCCGAATAAGCTGTTTTCCAGATGTTCCAAACAATCGAAAAGGGGATTCATCAGAGAAAATGACTTTCCCCCAGTCCTCAGCAGTCCACTCCCTGTACCTTTTGCAGAATATCAGTCTGTCCCTGATGTTTTTTCTGGAGAGAAGTGGCTTCTTTGCTGCCCTCCTTGAGACCAGGCCTTGCTCCAAGAGTCTCCGCCTCACAGTGCGTGCAGATGCACTCACACCTGCCTGCTGCCATTCCTCAGCAAGCTCTGCACTGCTGGTAGCCTGATCCCGCAGCTGAAACACTTTTAAGAGACGGTCCTGCCGCTTGCTGGTCTTTCTTGGGCGCCCTGGAGCCTTTTTGGCACCAATGGAACCTCTCTCCTTGAAGTTCTTGATGATGCGATAGATTGTTGACTGAGGTGCAATCTTTCTAGCTGCAATACTCTTCCCAGTTAGGCCATTTTTGTGCAGTGCAATGATGACTGCACGTGTTTCTTTAGAGATAACCATGGTTAACAGAAGAGAAACAATGATGGCAAGCACCAGCCTCCTTTTAAAGTGTCCAGTGGTGTCATTCTTACTTAATCATGACAGATTGATCTCCAGCCCTGTCCTCATCAACACCCACACCTGTGTTAATGGAGCAATCACTGAAACGATGTTAGGTGGTCCTTTTAAGGCAGGGCTGCAATGATGTTGAAATGTGTTTTGGGGGATAAAGTTCATTTTCTAGGCAAATATTGACTTTGCAAGTAATTGCTGTTAAGCTGATCACTCTTTATAACATTCTGGAGTATATGCAAATTGCCATTAGAAAAACTGAAGCTGTAGACTTTGTAAAAATTAATATTTGTATCATTCTCAAAACATTTGGCCATGACTGTACACCCCCTCCTAGAAGTATTCACCCCCCCTCCCAGCTATATACACCCCCCCTCCTAGAAGTATTCACCCCCCTCCCAGCCATATACACCCCCCTCCTAGAAGTATTCACCCCCCTCCCAGCCATATACACCCCCTCCTAGAAGTATTCACCCCCCTCCCAGCTATATACACCCCCCTCCTAGAAGTATTCACCCCCCTCCCGGCTATATACACCCCCTCCCGGCTATATACACCCCCCACCCTCTGTTTGTCCACCACATTACATCCCAGTCTCCTCCCTGGCCTGGCTGATAACAGGGTACAATAGCTGTGTCTGTTCTGTTGTCTCTGTTTTCAGCCACATCTGGATATAAAGGACTGACTATTGATATGATGCGGTAATATACACAGGCAGCCTCCATGATGTAGGGGGCGCTCTAGATGGGACAGATCTCGGGGCCCCATTACTGGGTGTAAGGTTTAGTTCTCTGCTTGCTGTCAGTGACTGGAGACCTGATGACAATCCTGTGCCGATCTGAGCAGCTGTGTGAGCAGGACAAGTCCTGGTATAGCCGGAGCCCTGTGAGCTGCTCGCCCCCTCCGCCTGAGCGCAGTCAGCGCGCCTGTCACACGGTAATGAATGTCAGCGGCAGTTCCGGCTGTTGCCCGTCCAATTACCATCGTCTCCATCCGTCAGCCGGACAGGAGTATTAGGCCCGGTGAGGGATGCCTGCTCCGGGAATACTGCCGCTCCTCTAATTGTTATAAATGAGCGCTGCGGCGGCTGCGCCACGGTGCGAGGAGCGGCCTGCACATTGTAGGGTCTGATACACTGCTCCAAATCTCCTGACTGCACTCACCACTAGGGGGCGCTCACTGTGGCATTACAGGGAGGCTATAAGAAGCCCCTATATAGCACAGTATACAGTGCTGACTGCACACTGCAGAGGATTTGGAGCTTTGTATCAGGCAGTGTAAAGATCCATCACAGCAGACCTGCCGGAAGGTAAATGGACATACCCCTGCGGCCCGGCCTAATCCTGCCCTGTCTGCTGCCATAGCAGGGTGTAATGCCCCCTAGTGGCCCCCCACATGTGCAGGCGCCTACAGGCCAGCGGGGGGGCTGCACAGAGCTGTGTACAACCCATGTGTGATACAGTCGGGCTCAGCGCTGAGGGCAATGTTTGGTGCCATGAGCGTCACGGGGTGGCTTGTGAGGGATGTGTTGGCTGCACATGAGCTGTGTATCTAATCCTCATTGTGTGATACAGCCGGGCCAGCGCGTGTGTGATACAGTCGGGCTCAGCGCTGAGGGCAAAGTTTTGGTTGCACATGAGCTGTGTATCTAACCCGGGGGGGCGCAGTGTTATCCTCATTGTGTGATACAGTCGGGCTCAGCGCTGAGGGCAATGTTTTGGTTGCACATGAGCTGTGTATCTAATCCTCGTGTGTGATACATTCGGGCTCAGCGCTGGGCGTTTTGGTTGCACATGGCTGTGTCTCCCTTGGGCTTGGGCTCGCAGTGAGGGTGATGTGTCGCTTGCACATGAGCTGTGTATCTAATCCTCATGTGTGTGTGCAGCCGGCCCGCCCTGGGGCGCGTCGCCACTGGCTGTGTTCTTCCCGTGTGTGTGATACAGTCGGGCTCAGCGCTGAGGGCAATGTTTTGGTTGCACATGAGCTGTGTATCTAACCGGAGGGGGGGGGGGGGCGCGGGCTCAGCGGGGGGGAAGTTTGGGGACGGGATCTAATCCTCGTGTGTGATACAGTCGGGCTCAGCGGTGAGGGTGATGTGTTGGTTGCACATGAGCTGTGTATCTAATCCTCGTGAGTGATACAGCCGGCTCAGCGCTGATCGTGTTATGTTGTCACTTGCACATGAGCTGTATCGGGAGCGCTGCGGACAGCAGAGGATCCGTCACAGTGTCATCAATCTCACCACAGCTGCTGACACTTCCCAGCAGAGCGGCTTCTGGTGGATACGTCTGTTGGATACGCTTACACCCTGCGGGCGACACCTTCGGTAACTGCGGCAGTGGCTGACGGGATCCTAAAGGTGTAACTGCAGCCGCCTCTGTAGGGTCAGGTCGGTTCCTGGGAAAGCTGGGTGACCGCCTCCTGCTACGTCTCCCATAGGATTCACCACCCAGCTTTTCCAGTACCCTGAACAGCAAATCTGTCTGCAGAAGGCTGCGGCACAAAGAAATTCACAAAGTATGTGAGTAAAGTTGTATGTGCCCCCCGGTGTTGTGCGCACTAGTAGTGCGGCGGCGGCGACTCGTATCCGGTAACGATTCCATTGTACTGGCGCCCCCTCCCCCGCTCCTCCATATATTGATTTCCATTGTGGATGTGATTTATAGATGGCGACTTGGTGCGAGGAGGAAGCGCGCTCTGCGATACGATAAAGATTGCGAGCGGCGGGAGGATCTGAGTATTGATAACGCATCCATCCCCGTCCGCCGCCGCTGGTCACATGATGGATGCGCCGCCGCCGCTCCCTCCGCACAAACTTCATCTAACATTACTTTTCTCCTAACTTTACAGCGAAATAAGAATAACGGAGACGCCGACAACTTGCAATCCATATCTGGGTTATGGGAAAGCTGGGTGACAACCAATATGGCCGCTATTACATGGGCACGCTGGTTGTCAGACAGCGTCCTATATAACATATCCATCCAGATTGTAGCCGTGACCAACTAAGTGACATTCTGCAGTGCTGAAGTGTCAGGTGACAACCAATATGGCCGCTATTACCACTTTCACATGGGTTGTCACCCAACTTTGCCTGACTCCTGAAAGGAAATTCTCCTTGGTTATTGATTGGTACTGCCCCCTATACAGGCAGAGCTGATGGTTGTGACGCTGAGAATAAAGATCAGTAAAGTCAAAAATGTGACAGCGTGAATGGAGTTCCCCTTTAAATCTATCAGCGTGATATTTATTATAGCACAGTTATGGACTTTCCCTTTAAACCTGTCAGCGTGATATTTATTATAGTACAATTATGGGTTCCCGATTATGGAGTTCCCCTTTAACTCTATCAGCGTGATATTTATTATAGTACAGTTATGGAGTTCCCCTTTAAATGTATCAGCGTGATATTTATTATAGTACAGTTATGGAGTTCCCCTTTAACTCTGTCAGTGTGATATTTATTATAGAATATTATGGAGTTCCCCTTTAACTCTATCAGCGTGATATTTATTATAGTACAGTTATGGAGTTCCCCTTTAAATGTATCAGCGTGATATTTATTATAGTATAGTTATGGAGTTCCCCTTTAACTCTGTCAGTGTGATATTTATTATAGTATAGTTATGGAGTTCCCCTTTAACTCTATCAGCGTGATATTTATTATAGTATAGTTATGGAGTTCCCCTTTAACTCTATCAGCGTGATATTTATTATAGTACAGTTATGGAGTTCCCCTTTAAATCTGCCAGCGCGATATTAGGGGGTCCTGCAGTGGTCAGTCCCAGACGATGGTCTGTCAGTCCCCGGGGTCGGAGTGATCTTTACAATGCGGCCTTGTTGTACCTATTAGACCTAACAGGATTACACGCGGTGACCCCTGGCCCGGCCATTGTGCGGCCTTGTTGTGGGTGACCCCCGGCAGGCCCCGGGTGCCAGCTGAAGATGGATGAGTCTATGGATCGGAGGGGCATTAATCTAAGAGGAGGGGCAGACAATGGGGCTGTCTAATAGGGGAGAGTGATGAGGCGCTGCCCACAAAGCTGCCATTATAGCGGTGGGCGGCCATTGTCTGCGCACAATGACCCGCACTCTGAGTAATGGAGGGAATCATCATAAAGATGGTATCTCACCCCCCCCCCATCCTGACCTGATACTTCTCACTGCTGAGGGTTTGTGACAATTGTATCCAGTCTACAGAATACCATGTGACATAAATCACCCGGCCTCTCAGAGGATTGTCTGTGCTGGATACAATGTAACAAACCCTCAGCTGTGTTATGAATTCTGTGTAATATTCTATATACTGGTCTGTAATGCAGGATTCAGTGGGACAGTCTCAGATTTGGGGTGTTGTCCTGGGTGCTGGGTGTTATGTCCCGGCATCGGTGTCCGTACGCTTCCACTTCACTATTCGGCCCCTGTCTCTGCTGCAGATTGGAATCAGGAAGGGGTGATGTAGTGATGTCACCAGGGGCCGCCGTGGGCTGCGGGAGTAGTACTCAGATTTTTAGGTGTACATTTTACTGTACGGGCAACATGGAGGGGGACATTATACTGTGTGGGGGCCACATGGAGGGGGACATTATACTGTGTGGGGGCCACATGGAGGGGGACATTATACTGTGTGGGGGCCACATGGAGGGGGACATTATACTGTGTGGGGGCCACATGGAGGGGGACATTATACTGTGTGGGGGTCACATGGAGGGGGACATTATACTGTGTGGGGGCCACATGGAGGGGGACATTATACTGTGTGGGGGCCACATGGAGGGGGACATTATACTGTGTGGGGGTCACATGGAGGGGGGCATTATACTGTGTGGGGGCCACATGGAGGGGGACATTATACTGTGTGGGGGCCACATGGAGGGGGACATTATACTGTGTGGGGGGTCACATGGAGGGGGACATTATACTGTGTGGGGGGCCACATGGAGGGGGACATTATACTGTGTGGGGGCCACATGGAGGGGGACATTATACTGTGTGGGGGGTCACATGGAGGGGGACATTATACTGTGTGGGGGGTCACATGGAAGAGGACATTATACTGTGTGGGGGCCACAATGAGGGGAGCATTATACTTTATGGGGGCCACATGGAGGGGGATATTATACTGTGTGGGGGCCACATGGAGGGGGACATTATACTGTGTGGGGGTCACATGGAGGGGGACATTATACTGTGTGGGGGCCACATGGAGGGGGACATTATACTGTGTGGGGGCCACATGGAGGGGGACATTATACTGTGTGGGGGCCACATGGAGGGGGACATTATACGGGGTGGTATATGGGGGGGCCACATGGAGGGAGACATTATACTGTGTGGGGGCCACATGGAGGGGGACATTATACTGTGTGGGGGCCACATGGAGGGGGACATTATACTGTATGGGGGGGTCACATGGAGGGGGACATTATACTGTGTGGGGGCCACAATGAGGGAGCATTATACTTTATGGGGGCCACATGGAGGGGGATATTATACTGTGTGGGGGCCACATGGAGGGGGACATTATACTGCGTGGGGCCACATGGGGGGAGGGGGACATTATACTGTGTGGGGGCCACATGGAGGGGGACATTATACTGTGTGGGGGCCATATGGAGGGGGACATTATATTGTGTGGGGGACACAATGAGGGGAGCATTATATTGTGTGGGGGACACAATGAGGGAGCATTATACTGTGTGGGGGCCACATGGAGGGGGACATTATACTGTGTGGGGGCCACATGGAGGGGGACATTATACTGTGTGGGGGCCACATGGAGGGGGACATTATACTGTATGGGGGGGTCACATGGAGGGGGACATTATACTGTGTGGGGGGTCACATGGAGGGGGACATTATGCTGTATGGGGACCACATGGAGGCCGTTGCCGTGCCGCGGTCCTTGCCCCTTTTCCTCGTTGCCTCCTGTTCATCTGCTCCCCCACATTACTCCACCCTAACCCTATAGATCCCCCCGATAGATGAAGAGTGGCCATTGTTGGGGCCCCGTTATTGTCCTCTGCTATCTCCCCGGGTACTGACCGCCCTCCTCGCAGGTTAATTATTACAGGTCAGACACTTCATTAAAACCGCACAAAGACGAGAATCGGGCCGGAGATTATCAGCGACTACTGACAACGTGAAAGCCCCGGGCGAAACGCTCGTCTTGTAATTATCGGTCTGCACAACACAAGTGGCGGCTGAATGGCGGACAATTAACCCTTCGTTATCACAGGTGGAGGTGGTGTTATTGAGATGCCATAGGGTCCCGGCTAGATTTGGCCCCATGGGCTCCCCAGTGTAGGCAGGATGAGAAGTTGCATGTTTGCAGTGTTTTTACTTGTTACCCCATGATATGTCTGCTTATTAGGAAACCTGTTGCGCTGTTTCGGGGGAAAGCTGGGTGACAACCATTATGGCCACCTGTATAGCTCCCATAGGGCAGTCACACCGCTGCTTGTCACCCACCAGACCCAGGGGCAACTAAATCCATTCTGTTCTGACCTGACCAAAAAGTTTTTCACCATGTAATGTAAGTAATAAACCCGCAAGACGTGAGGTCACAAGACACAGACTGGTTGCCAGGGACGCGCTGACAAGCTAAACAAACAGCAGCAGTTGTTACAATCTATCTATACAGTCAGACAGTCAGTGGTTGTTACAGTGTATCCAGACAGTCAGCGGTTGTTACAGTGTATCCAGGCAGTCAGCAGTTGTTACAGTTTATCCAGGCAGTCATCGGTTGTTACAGTGTATCCAGGCAGTCGGCGGTTGTTACAGCGTATCCAGACAGTCAGCGGTTGTTACAGTGTATCCAGACAGTCAGCAAGTGTTACAGTGTATCCAGGCAGTCAGCTGTTGTTACAGTGTATCCAGGCAGTCAGCTGTTGTTACAGTGTATCCAGGCAGTCAGCTGTTGTTACAGTGTATCCAGACAGTCGGCGGTTGTTACAGTGTATCCAGACAGTCAGCAAGTGTTACAGTGTATCCAGACAGTCATCGGGTATTACAGTGTATCCAGACAGTCTTTGGTTGTTACAGTGTATCCAGACAGTCGGCGGTTGTTACAGTGTATCCAGGCAGTCAGCAGTTGTTACAGTGTATCCAGACAGTCAGCAAGTGTTACAGTGTATCCAGGCAGTCAGCTGTTGTTACAGTGTATCCAGACAGTCAGCAGTTGTTACAGTTTATCCAGGCAGTCATCGGTTGTTACAGTGTATCCAGGCAGTCAGCGGTTGTTACAGCGTATCCAGACAGTCAGCGGTTGTTACAGCGTATCCAGACAGTCATCGGGTATTACAGTGTATCCAGACAGTCTTTGGTTGTTACAGTGTATCCAGACAGTCAGTGGTTGTTACAGAGTATCCAGACAGTCAGCGGTTGTTACAGAGTATCCAGACAGTCGGCGGTTGTTACAGTGTATCCAGACAGTCATCGGTTGTTACAGTGTATCCAGGCAGTCAGCGGTTGTTACAGTGTATCCAGGCAGTCAGCGGTTGTTACAGTGTATCCAGGCAGTCATCGGGTATTACAGTGTATCCAGACAGTCTTTGGTTGTTACAGTGTATCCAGACAGTCGGCGGTTGTTACAGTGTATCCAGGCAGTCAGCAGTTGTTACAGTGTATCCAGACAGTCAGCAAGTGTTACAGTGTATCCAGGCAGTCAGCTGTTGTTACAGTGTATCCAGACAGTCAGCAGTTGTTACAGTTTATCCAGGCAGTCATCGGTTGTTACAGTGTATCCAGGCAGTCAGCGGTTGTTACAGCGTATCCAGACAGTCAGCGGTTGTTACAGCGTATCCAGACAGTCATCGGGTATTACAGTGTATCCAGACAGTCTTTGGTTGTTACAGTGTATCCAGACAGTCAGTGGTTGTTACAGAGTATCCAGACAGTCAGCGGTTGTTACAGAGTATCCAGACAGTCGGCGGTTGTTACAGTGTATCCAGACAGTCATCGGTTGTTACAGTGTATCCAGGCAGTCAGCGGTTGTTACAGTGTATCCAGGCAGTCAGCGGTTGTTACAGTGTATCCAGGCAGTCATCGGGTATTACAGTGTATCCAGACAGTCTTTGGTTGTTACAGTGTATCCAGACAGTCGGCGGTTGTTACAGTGTATCCAGACAGTCAGTGGTTGTTACAGAGTATCCAGACAGTCAGTGGTTGTTACAGAGTATCCAGACAGTCAGCAGTTGTTACAGTGTATCCAAACAGTCAGCGGTTGTTACAGTGTATCCAGACAGTCAGCAAGTGTTACAGTGTATCCAGGCAGTCAGCTGTTGTTACAGTGTATCCAGGCAGTCAGCTGTTGTTACAGTGTATCCAGGCAGTCAGCTGTTGTTACAGTGTATCCAGACAGCCGGCGGTTGTTACAGTGTATCCAGACAGTCAGCAAGTGTTACAGTGTATCCAGGCAGTCAGCTGTTGTTACAGTGTATCCAGACAGTCGGCGGTTGTTACAGTGTATCCAGGCAGTCAGCGGTTGTTACAGAGTATCCAGACAGTCGGCGGTTGTTACAGTGTATCCAGACAGTCAGCGGTTGTTACAGAGTATCCAGACAGTCAGCGGTTGTTACAGAGTATCCAGACAGTCGGCGGTTGTTACAGTGTATCCAGACAGTCAGCGGTTGTTACAGTGTATCCAGGCAGTCAGCTGTTGTTACAGTGTATCCAGGCAGTCAGCGGTTGTTACAGTGTATCCAGGCAGTCAGCGGTTGTTACAGTGTATCCAGGCAGTCAGCAGGTGTTAGTGTATCCAGGCAGTCAGCTGTTGTTACAGTGTATCCAGACAGTCGGCGGTTGTTACAGTGTATCCAGACAGTCGGCGGTTGTTACAGTGTATCCAGACAGTCAGCGGTTGTTACAGTGTATCCAGGCAGTCAGCGGTTGTTACAGTGTATCCAGACAGTCAGCGGTTGTTACAGAGTATCCAGACAGTCAGCGGTTGTTACAGTGTATCCAGACAGTCAGCGGTTGTTACAGTGTATCCAGGCAGTCAGCGGTTGTTACAGTGTATCCAGTCAGTCAGCGGTTGTTACAGTGTATCCAGACAGTCAGTGGTTGTTACAGAGTATCCAGACAGTCAGACAGGATAGTCCGCAGAGATCTCATGATGTTCCTTAGTATTATTAGTCTTATTTTCTACAATAGATGGAGATTCCCTTTTAGAATTTAAAGCTGTCAGATTTTTGGTGGTAAATGCTCTGTTGCTGTATATTTGGCTGTTTTGCATGGTCGATATATTCATTCTCATTTTATTCGCAGGGACGCCCGTGAATCGAATCCCCATAATGGCGAAACAAGTCCTGGACCTGTACACGCTCTACAGACTGGTGACGGAGAAGGGCGGCCTGGTGGAAGTCATCAATAAGAAGATCTGGAGAGAGATCACCAAGGGCCTGAGCCTGCCCACGTCCATCACCAGCGCAGCTTTCACACTCAGGACACAGTGAGTCGCCCTCGCCCCAAAAACTGACAATTCGCAGGTGACCTGGGCCGCGGTGATAATAAGCCTCTTCTTCCTTCCCTCTGCTTAGATACATGAAGTACCTGTATCCCTATGAATGTGAGAAGAGGGGTCTCAGCTCCCCCGGAGAGCTACAAGCCGCCATTGACAGTAACAGGAGAGAAGGGCGGAGACAAAGCTTCGGCTCCGGGCTCTTCAGTTACTCACCTGTGGGAACCCCAAATGTCCTGACGTCCCCAAAAATAAGCATGCCCGCCTTGTCAGTCGCAACACACAACGGAGCACAAATCAGCCAGATGCCAGTGATAAAGAAAGGTAGGTGCCAGTCCAAAGAGTGCGCTGTGCCGGCTGTGACAGTCGTCTTGTTGCCCATTTGTCCCCCTGCCTGTTGTGATGTTGCCCCCTGTCAGTGGTCTATCTCAGCTGCCCCTGATGGTTGTTGTAGTCCACATGGCACATACAGCCTGTTTATACTGATAGTTGTCTCCTATCCCTCCAGAGGACGGCCTGCACTCAGCCGCCCCTCCTCACCGCATCGGCATCCCCGTAGCTCTGCCTGGCCACCATGCTGCAGCAGCGCAGGCGGTACAAGTCATGCAGGCCGCAGCCCTCGAACAACTCCGAGAGAAGCTGGAATCTGGGGAACCCCCGGAGAAGAAGATGGCGATGATGGCGGAGGAACAGCAGAGGTTAATGCAGCACGCGCTCCAACACAACCTGCTCGCCATGGCTGCACAGATGCCCATGAAGATCAAAATCAACAACCGAGGTACAGACGCCCCAGTGACATTGTAACCACACACCATCAGACACAATGCAGCAGATACACAGCACAGACACAATACATCAGATACACACTATACACCATCAGACACAATGCAGCAGATACACACTATACACCATCAGACACAATGCAGCAGATACACACTATACACCATCAGACACAATGCAGCAGATACACAGCACAGACACAATACATCAGATACACACTATACACCATCAGACACAATGCAGCAGATACACACTATACACCATCAGACACAATACATCAGATACACACTATACACCATCAGACACAATGCAGCAGATACACAGCACAGACACAATACATCAGATACACACTATACACCATCAGACACAATACATCAGATACACACTATACACCATCAGACACAATACATCAGATACACACTATACACCATCAGACACAATGCAGCAGATACACAGCACAGACACAATACATCAGATACACACTATACACACTACAGACACAATGCATCAGATACACAGCACAGACACAATACATCAGATACACACTATACACCATCAGACACAATGCAGCAGACACACACTCCCATCACACCATCAGACACAATACATCAGATACACACTATACACCATCAGACACAATACATCACATACACACTATACACCATCAGACACAATGCAGCAGATACACACTATACACCATCAGACACAATGCAGCAGATACACACTATACACCATCAGACACAATGCAGCAGATACACAGCACAGACACAATACATCAGATACAATACATCAGAACACATACACAGACACAGCACAGACACAAAATACATCAGATACACACTATACACCATCAGACACAATGCAGCAGATACACACTATACACCATCAGACACAATACATCACATACACACTATACACCATCAGACACAATGCATCAGATACACAGCACAGACACAATACATCACAATACAATACATCAGATACACAGCACAGACACAATACATCAGATACACACTATACACCATCAGACACAATGCATCAGATACACAGCACAGACACAATACATCAGATACACACTATACACACTACAGACACAATACATCACATACAATACATCAGATACACAGCACAGACACAATACATCAGATACACACAATACACCATCAGACACAATACATCACATACACACTATACACCATCAGACACAATGCAGCAGATACACAGCACAGACACAATACATCAGATACACACTATACACCATCAGACACAATACATCAGATACACACTATACACCACAGACGCAATACATCAGATACACAGCACAGACACAATACATCAGATACACACTATACACCATCAGACACAATACATCAGATACACACTATACACCACAGACGCAATACATCAGATACACAGCACAGACACAATACATCAGATACACACTATACACCATCAGACACAATACATCAGATACACACTATACACACTACAGACACAATACATCAGATACACACTATACACCATCAGACACAATACATCAGATACACACTATACACACTACAGACACAATACATCAGATACACACTATACACACTACAGACACAATACATCAGATACACACTATACACCATCAGACACAATACATCAGATACACACTATACACACTACAGACACAATACATCAGATACACAGCACAGACACAATACATCAGATACACAGCACAGACACAATACATCAGACAATACACAGAACACATACACCATCAGACACAATACATCAGATACACACTATACACACTACAGACACAATGCATCAGATACACACTATACACCATCAGACACAATCCACATCAGATACAATACATCAGATACACACTATACACACATCACAGACACAATGCATCAGATACACAGCACAGACACAATACATCAGATACACACTATACACCATCAGACACAATACAGCAGATACACACTATACACCATCAGACACAATACATCAGATACACACTATACACACTACAGACACAACACACATCAGACACAATACATCAGATACACACACTATACACACTACAGACACAATGCATCAGATACACAGCACAGACACAATGCATCAGATACACACTATACACCATCAGACACAATACATCACATACACACTATACACCATCAGACACAATACATCAGATACACACTATACACCATCAGACACAATACATCAGATACACACTATACACCATCAGACACAATACATCAGATACACACTATACACCATCAGACACAATACATCAGATACACACTATACACCATCAGACACAATACATCACATACACACTATACACCATCAGATACAATACATCAGATACACACTATACACCATCAGACACAATACATCACATACACACCATCAGACACAATACATCAGAACACACAATGCATCAGATACACAGCACAGACACAATACATCACATACACACTATACACCATCACACACAATACATCAGATACACACTATACACCACAGACGCAATACATCAGATACACACTATACACCATCAGACACAATACATCAGATACACACTATACACCACATCAGACACAATACATCAGATACACACTATACACCATCCAGACACAATGCAGCAGATACACAGCACAGACACAATACATCAGATACACACTATACACCATCAGACACAATACATCACATACACACTATACACCATCAGACACAATACATCAGATACACACTATACACCACAGACACAATACATCAGATACACACTATACACCACAGACACATACACAGACACACACATACCATCAGACACAATACACACACTACACACCACAGACACAATACATCAGATACACACTATACACACATACAGACACAATACATCAGATACACACTATACACCATCAGACACAATACATCAGATACACACTATACACACTACAGACACAATACATCAGATACACAGCACAGACACAATACATCAGATACACAGCACAGACACAATACATCAGATCATACACACTATACACCATCAGACACAATACATCACGATACACACACAGCACAGACACAATACATCAGATACACACTATACACCACAGACGCAATACATCAGATACACACTATACACCATCAGACACAATGCCAGACAGACACACAGCACAGACACAATACATCAGATACACACTATACACCATCAGACACAATACATCACATACACACTATACACCATCAGACACAATACATCAGATACACACTATACACCACAGACACAATACATCAGATACACACTATACACACATCAGACACAATACATCAGATACACACTATACACCATCAGACACAATACATCAGATACACACTATACACACTACAGACACCACATGCATCAGATACACAGCACAGACACAATACATCAGATACACACTATACACCATCAGACACAATGCATCAGATACACAGCACAGACACAATACATCAGATACACAGCACAGACACAATGCATCAGATACACACTATACACCATCAGACACAATACATCAGATACACACTATACACCATCAGACACAATACATCAGATACACACTATACACCATCAGACACAATACATCAGATACACAGCACAGACACAATACATCAGATACACACTATACACCATCAGACACAATGCATCAGATACACACTATACACCATCAGACACAATACATCACATACACACTATACACCATCAGACACAATGCATCAGATACACAGCACCAGACACAATACATCAGATACACACTATACACCATCACACACAATACATCAGATACACACTATACACCCAACACAGACGCAATACAACAGATACACAGCACAGACACAATACATCAGATACACACTATACACCACTACAGACACAATGCATCAGATACACAGCACAGACACAATACATCAGATACACACTATACACCATCAGACACAATACATCACATACACACTATACACCATCAGACACAATACATCACATACACACTACACACCATCAGACACAATACATCAGATACACACTATACACCATCAGACACAATACATCACATACACACTATACACCATCAGACACAATACATCACATACACACCCACACACCATCAGACACAATACATCAGATACACACTATACACCATCAGACACAATACATCAGATACACACTATACACACTACAGACACAATACATCAGATACACACTACACACACAGACACAATGCATCAGATACACAGCACAGACACAATACATCAGATACACACTATACACCACAGACACAATACATCAGATACACACTATACACCATCAGACACAATACATCAGATACACACTATACACCATCAGACACAATACATCAGATACACACTATACACCATCAGACACAATACATCAGATACACACTATACACCATCAGACACAATACATCAGATACACACTATACACCATCAGACACAATACATCAGATACACACTATACACCATCAGACACAATACATCAGATACACACTATACACCATCAGACACAATACATCAGATACACACTATACACCATCAGACACAATACATCAGATACAAACAGCACAGACACAATACATCAGATACACACTATACACCATCAGACACAATACATCACATACACACCACACACCATCAGACACAATACAGCAGATACACAGCACAGACACAATACATCAGATACACACTATACACCATCAGACACAATACATCAGATACACACTATACACCATCAGACACAATACATCACATACACACTACACACCATCAGACACAATACAGCAGATACACACTAGCACAGACACAATACATCAGATACACACTATACACCATCAGACACAATACATCAGATACACACTATACACACTACAGACACAATAATCATCAGATACACACCACACACCATCAGACACAATGCAGCAGATACACACACAGCACAGACACAATACATCAGATACACACTATACACCATCAGACACAATACATCACATACACACTATACACAACATCAGACACAATGCAGCAGCACAATACACAACACACACAGACACAATACATCAGATACACAGCACAGACACAATACATCAGATACACACTATACACACAACAGACACAATACATCAGATACACACTATACACACTACAGACACAATACATCAGATACACACCATCACACAACACACAACAGACACAATGCAGCAGATACACAGCACAGACACAATACATCAGATACACACTATACACCATCAGACACAATACATCAGATACACACTATACACCATCAGACACAATACATCACATACACACTATACACCATCAGACACAATACATCACATACACACTATACACCATCAGACACAATACATCAGATACACACTATACACCATCAGACACAATACATCAGATACACACTATACACCATCAGACACAATACATCAGATACACACTATACACCATCAGACACAATACATCAGATACACAGCACAGACACAATACATCAGATACACACTATACACCATCAGACACAATACATCAGATACACACTATACACCATCAGACGCAACAATACATCAGATACACACTACATACACCATCAGACACAATGCAGCAGATACACAGCATCAGACACAATACATCAGATACACACTATACACACACAGACACAATGCAGCAGATACACAGCACAGACACAATACATCAGATACACACTATACACCATCAGACACAATACATCACATACACACTATACACCATCAGACACAATACATCACATACACACCACACACCATCAGACACAATACATCAGATACACACTATACACCATCAGACACAATACATCACATACACACCACACACCATCAGACACAACATGCAGATACACACATACACAGCATCAGACACAATACATCAGATACACACTATACACACTACAGACACAATGCATCAGATACACACCACACACCATCAGACACACAACATACAGCAGACACACAACACAGACACAATACATCAGATACACACTATACACCATCAGACACAATACATCAGATACACACTATACACCATCAGACACAATACATCAGATACACACCACACAGACACAATACAAATACACACTACACACCATCAGACACAATACATCACAATACACACTATACACACTACAGACACAATACATCAGATACACACTATACACCACAGACACAATACATCAGATACACACTATACACCATCAGACACAATACATCACATACACACTATACACCATCAGACACAATACATCACATACACACTATACACCATCAGACACAATGCATCAGATACACACTATACACCATCAGACACAATACATCAGATACACACTATACACCATCAGACACAATACATCAGATACACACTATACACCATCAGACACAATACATCACATACACACCACAGACACACATCAGACACAATACATCAGCACATACACACTATACACCACAGACACAATACATCAGATACACACTATACACACTACAGACACAATACATCAGATACACACTATACACCATCAGACACAATACATCACATACACACTATACACCATCAGACACAATACATCACATACACACTATACACCATCAGACACAATACATCACATACACACTATACACCATCAGACACAATACATCAGATACACACTATACACCATCAGACACAATACATCAGATACACACTATACACCATCAGACACAATACATCAGATACACACTATACACCATCAGACACAATACATCACATACACCCACCAGACACAATGCAGCAGATACACAGCACAGACACAATACATCAGACACAATACATCAGATACACAACACAGACACAATACATCAGATACACAGCACAGACACAATACATCAGATACACAGCACAGACACAATACATCAGATACACAGCACAGACACAATACATCAGATACACAGCACAGACACAATACATCAGATACACACGATACACAGACACAATCAGACACAATGCAGCAGATACACACAGCACAGACACAATACATCAGATACAATACATCAGATACACAGCACAGACACAATACATCAGATACACACTATACACAGTACAGACACAATACATCAGATACACACTATACACCATCAGACACAATACATCACATACACACTATACACCATCAGACACAATACAGCAGATACACAACACATACACAATAACACAGATACACACTATACACACTACAGACACAATGCATCAGATACACACTACACACCATCAGACACAATGCAGCAGATACACACTATACACCATCAGACACAGTACATCAGATACACACTATACACCATCAGACACAATACATCACATACACACTATACACCATCAGACACAATGCAGCAGATACACAGCACAGACACAATACATCAGATACACACTATACACACTACACACAGACACAACAACATCAGATACACACTATACACCATCAGACACAATACATCAGATACACACTATACACCATCAGACACAATGCATCACATACACACTATACACCATCAGACACAATACATCAGATACACACTATACACCATCAGACACAATACATCAGATACACACTATACACCATCAGACACAATGCATCAGATACACACTATACACCACAGACACAATACATCAGATACACACTACACACCATCAGACACAATACATCAGATACACAAGCACAGACACAATACATCAGATACACACTATACACACATACAGACACAATACATCACATACACACTATACACCATACACCACAGACACAAACACACAGACACAATACATCACATACACACTATACACCATCAGACACAATACATCACATACACACTATACACCATCAGACACAATACATCAGACATACACACTATACACCATCAGACACAATGCATCAGATACACACTATACACCATCAGACACAATACATCAGATACACACTATACACCATCAGACACAATACATCAGATACACACACACACATCAGACACAATACATCAGATACACACCACAGACACAATACATCAGATACACACACAGCACAGACACAATACATCAGATACACACTATACACCATCAGACACAAACACACATACACACTATACACCATCAGACACAATGCAGCAGATACACAGCACAGACACAATACATCAGATACACACTATACACCATCAGACACAATGCATCACATACACACTATACACCATCAGACACAATACATCAGATACACACTATACACCATCAGACACAATGCATCACATACACACTATACACCATCAGACACAATACATCAGATACACACCACACAGACACAATACATCAGATACACACTATACACACTACAGACACAATACATCACATACACACTACAGACACAATACATCAGATACACACTATACACACTACAGACACAATACATCACATACACACTACAGACACAATACATCAGATACACACTATACACACTACAGACACAATACATCAGATACACACTATACACCATCAGACACAATACATCACATACACACTATACACACTACAGACACAATACATCACATACACACTCACACCACAGACACAATACAACACATACACACTATACACACAACAGACACAATGCAGCAGATACACAGCACAGACACAATACATCACATACACACTACACACACTACAGACACAATACATCAGATACACACTATACACACTACAGACACAATACATCAGATACACACTATACACCATCAGACACAATACATCAGATACACACTATACACCATCAGACACAATACATCAGATACACACTATACACCATCAGACACAATACATCAGATACACACTATACACCATCAGACACAATACATCAGATACACACTATACACCATCAGACACAATACATCAGATACACAGCACAGACACAATACATCAGATACACACTATACACCATCAGACACAATACATCACATACACACTATACACACTACAGACACAATACATCACATACACACTATACACCATCAGACACAATACATCAGATACACACTATACACCATCAGACACAATACATCAGATACACACTATACACACATACAGACACAATGACACAATACATCAGATACACACTATACACCATCAGACACAATACATCAGATCACACACTATACACCACACAGACACAATACATCAGATACACACTATACACACTACAGACACAATACATCAGATACACACTATACACCACAGACACAATACATCAGATACACACTATACACCATCAGACACAATACATCAGATACACACTATACACCATCAGACACAATACATCAGATACACACTATACACCATCAGACACAATACATCAGATACACACTATACACCATCAGACACAATACATCAGATACACACTATACACATACATCAGACACAATACATCAGATACACACTATACACACATCAGACACAATACATCAGATACACACTATACACCATCAGACACAATACATCAGATACACACTATACACCAACAGACACAATACATCAGATACACACTATACACCACAGACACAATACATCAGATACACACTATACACCATCAGACACAATACATCAGATACACACTATACACCATCAGACACAATACATCAATACACACTATACACCATCAGACACAATGCATCAGATACACACTATACACCATCAGACACAATACATCAGATACACACTATACACCATCAGACACAATACATCAGATACACACCACACACTACAGACACAATACATCAGATACACACTATACACCCTACAGACACAATACATCAGATACACACTATACACCATCAGACACAATACATCAGATACACACTATACACCATCAGACACAATACATCAGATACACACCACACACAACAGACACAATACATCAGATACACACTATACACCATCAGACACAATGCATCAGATACACACTATCACACCATCAGACACAATACATCAGATACACACCACACACTACAGACACAATACATCAGATACACACTATACACCATCAGACACAATACATCAGATACACACTATACACCATCAGACACAATACATCAGATACACAGCACAGACACAATACATCACATACACACTATACACCACCAGACACAATACATCAGATACACACCACACACCATCAGACACAATACATCAGATACACACTATACACCATCAGACACAATACATCAGATACACACTATACACCATCAGACACAATACATCACATACACACTATACACACTACAGACACAATACATCAGATACACACTATACACCATCAGACACAATACATCAGATACACACTATACACCATCAGACACAATACATCACATACACACTATACACCATCAGACACAATGCATCAGATACACACTATACACCATCAGACACAATACATCACATACACACTATACACACAACAGACACAATACATCAGATACACACTATACACCATCAGACACAATACATCAGATACACACTATACACCATCAGACACAATACATCACATACACACTATACACCATCAGACACAATGCATCACATACACACTATACACCATCAGACACAATGCATCAGATACACACTATACACCATCAGACACAATACATCACATACACACTTATACACTATCAGACACAATACATCACATACACACTATACACCATCAGACACAATACATCAGATACACACTATACACCATCAGACACAATACATCAGATACACACTATACACCATCAGACACAATACATCAGATACACACTAACACCATCAGACACAATACATCACATACACACTATACACCATCAGACGCAATACATCAGATACACACTATACACACCATCAGACACAATACATCAGATACACACTATACACCATCAGACACAATACATCAGATCACACATACAGCACAGACACAATACATCACATACACACTATACACCATCAGACACAATCACATCACAGATACACACTATACACCATCAGACACAATGCATCACATACACACTATACACACATCAGACACAATACATCAGATACACACTATACACCCAGACACAATACATCACATACACACTATACACCATCAGACACAATACATCAGATACACACTATACACCATCAGACACAATACATCACATACACACTATACACACTACAGACACAATACATCAGATACACAGATACACCACAGACACAATACATCAGATACACACATACACCATCAGACACAATACATCAGATACACACTATACACCATCAGACACAATACATCAACACAGATACACACCATCAGACACAATACATCAGATACACAGCACAGACACAACACAACACATACACATATACACACATACAGCCATCAGACACAATACATCAGATACACACTATACACCATCAGACACAATACATCACATACACACTATACACCATCAGACACAATACATCAGATACACACTATACACCATCAGACACAATACATCACATACACACTATACACCATCAGACACAATACATCAGATACACACTATACACCATCAGACACAATACATCACATACACACACACTATACACCATCAGACACAATACATCAGACACACAGCACAGACACAATACATCAGATACACACTATACACCATCAGACACAATACATCAGATACACACTATACACCATCAGACACAATGCATCAGATACACAGCACAGACACAATACATCAGATACACACTATACACCATCAGACACACTATACATCACTACAGACACAACACAACACATACACACATACAGACACAATACATCAGATACACACTATACACCATCAGACACAATGCATCACATACACACTATACACCATCAGACACAATACATCACATACACACTATACACACAACAGACACAATACATCACATACACACTAACACCACAGACACAATACATCAGATACACACTATACACACTACATCAGACACAATACATCAGATACACACTATACACCATCAGACACAATACATCAGATACACACTATACACCATCAGACACAATACATCAGATACACACTATACACCATCAGACACAATACATCACATACACACTATACACACAACAGACACAATACATCACATACACACTCACAGACACAATACAACACATACACACTATACACACTACAGACACAATGCAGCAGATACACAGCACAGACACAATACATCACATACACACTATACACACTACAGACACAATACATCAGATACACACTATACACCATCAGACACAATACATCAGATACACACTATACACCATCAGACACAATACATCAGATACACACTATACACCATCAGACACAATACATCAGATACACACTACACACTACAGACACAATACATCAGATACACAGCACAGACACAATACATCAGATACACAGCACAGACACAATACATCACATACACACTATACACCATCAGACACAATACATCACATACACACTATACACCATCAGACACAATGCATCAGATACACACTATACACCATCAGACACAATACATCACATACACACTATACACCATCAGACACAATACATCAGATACACACTATACACCATCAGACACAATGCATCAGATACACACACACATCAGACCACAGACACAATACATCAGATACACACTATACACCATCAGACACAATACATCACATACACACTATACACACTACAGACACAATACATCACATACACACTATACACAAACACAATACATCAGATACACACTATACACCATCAGACACAATGCAGCAGATTCACACTATACACCATCAGACACAATACATCAGATACACACTATACACCATCAGACACAATACATCACATACACACTATACACCATCAGACACAATGCATCGGATACACACTATACACACTACAGACACAATACATCACATACACACTATACACCACAGACACAATACATCAGATACACACTATACACCATCAGACACAATACATCAGATACACACATACACACTACAGACACAATACATCAGATACACACTATACACCATCAGACACAATACATCACATACACACTATACACCATCAGACACAATACATCAGATACACACTATACACCATCAGACACAATACATCACATACACACATACACCATCAGACACAATGCATCAGATACACAGCACAGACACAATACATCAGACACAATACATCAGATACACACTATACACCATCAGACACAATGCATCAGATACACAGCACAGACACAATACATCAGATACACACTATACACCATCAGACACAATGCATCAGATACACAGCACAGACACAATACATCAGACACAATACATCAGATACACACTATACACCATCAGACACAATGCATCAGATACACACACACAGCACAGACACAATACATCAGATACACACTATACACCATCAGACACAATACATCAGATACACACTATACACCACAGACACAATGCATCAGATACACACTATACACCATCAGACACAATACATCAGATACACACTATACACCATCAGATACAATACATCAGATACACACTATACACCATCAGACACAATACATCAGATACACACTATACACCATCAGACACAATACATCACATACACACTATACACCATCAGACACAATACATCAGATACACACTATACACCATCAGACACAATACATCAGATACACACTACACACTACAGACACAATGCATCAGATACACACTATACACCAGACACAACACATCACATACACACTATACACCATCAGACACAATACATCAGATCACACAGCACAGACACAATACATCAGATACACACTATACACCATCAGACACAATGCATCAGATACACACTATACACCCCCCATCAGACACAATCCACATCAGATCAACACACTATACACCATCAGACACAATGCAGCAGATACACACTATACACCATCAGACACAATGCATCAGATACACAGCACAGACACAATACATCAGATACAATACATCAGATACACAGCACAGACACAATACATCAGATACACACTATACACCATCAGACACAATACATCAGATACACACTATACACCATCAGACACAATACATCAGATACACACTATACACCATCAGACACAATACATCAGATACACAGCACAGACACAATACATCACATACACACTATACACACTACAGACACAATACATCAGATACACAGCACACACCATCAGACACAATACATCAGATACACACTATACACACTACAGACACAATGCATCAGATACACACTATACACCATCAGACACAATGCAGCAGATACACAACACAGACACAATACATCACATACACACTATACACACTACAGACACAATACATCAGATACACACTATACACCATCAGACACAATGCATCAGATACACAGCACAGACACAATACATCAGATACACACTACACACCATCAGACACAATACATCACATACACACTATACACCATCAGACACAATACATCAGATACACACTATACACCATCAGACACAATACATCACATACACACTATACACCATCAGACACAATACATCACATACACACTATACACCATCAGACACAATACATCACATACACAGATACACACTATACACCACAGACACAATACATCAGATACACACTATACACCATCAGACACAATACATCACATACACACTATACACCATCAGACACAATACATCACATACACACTATACACCATCAGACACAATACATCACATACACACTATACACCATCAGACACAATACATCACATACACACTATACACCATCAGACACAATACATCAGATACACACTATACACCATCAGACACAATACATCACATACACACTATACACACTACAGACACAATACATCACATACACACTATACACCATCAGACACAATACATCACATACACACTATACACCAACAGACACAATACATCACATACACACTACACCACAGACACAATACATCAGATACACACTATACACCATCAGACACAATACATCAGATACACACACCAGCACAGACACAATACATCACATACACACTATACACCATCAGACACAATACATCAGATACACAGCACAGACACAATACATCAGATACACACTATACACCATCAGACACAATACATCAGATACACACTATACACCATCAGACACAATACATCAGATACACAGCACAGACACAATACATCAGATACACACTATACACCATCAGACACAATACATCACATACACACTATACACACTACAGACACAATACATCAGATACACACTATACACCATCAGACACAATCACATCAGATACACAGCACAGACACAATACATCACATACACACTATACACCATCAGACACAATACATCAGATACACAGCACAGACACAATACATCAGATACACACTATACACCATCAGACACAATGCAGCAGATACACACTATACACCATCACACGCAATACATCAGATACACACTACACACTACAGACACAATACATCAGATACACACTATACACCATCAGACACAATACATCAGATACACAGCACAGACACAATACATCAGATACACACTACACACCATTACGCACACTAGAGACACACACCACCATACAAACCATCACACGCTACACACGATCGCACACAGTATCTCAGATACATACACTACACACACTCACACGCACACTACATACACACATCACACACAGTATCTTAGATACACCTTCACACACACACATGACCATCACACCTCTTATCACACATCACATTGAGTTTTCTCGCTTCCTCATATCTCTGGTGTTTTTGTCTCCTCCAGACGACAGACAAGAGACAGCGATGAACCTGTCTGCCTCCACCATTAGCAGCATCAACATGTCGATGGAAATAAATGGTGTTGTGTACGCAGGTAAGTAGCCGCCTCTCAGGTCGCTTTCAGGAAATCCAATAAGTTCCAGCGAGTGCCGGAGCACACTATAAAATCCATTGTAATGAACACAAGATGTGGATGTGTTGACAGCGAGTTCCTTAACCCATGTGAAGTCTCGCAGGACTGACAGGGCACTAACGGAGAGATCTCCAGACTGCAACTCTTTACTGGTCAGGAGACTGTAACTCCCAGCATGCCAGAGCGCCACAAGTCACAAGGCATTATGGGAAAAGGAGCTGTGAAGCTCAGAGCGCCACAAGTCAGAGACCCCCGCACGTCCATGGTCTCTGATTGTAGCATATCACCCACTGCTCAAGACACCTCCGAGTTGTGGTAGACTAATAAAGAGTTAATGTTCTGTAGAAGAAGATCCAGTGATCAGGACATTTAGTTTTCTCTTAAGTCTTAGAACCACGACTACGACTACAGCTGTATGGCCTGTTTATGTTTGACTGCTTGTCCTTAGTAGTTGTAAGACCTGGAGTCGTCCTCTGTATTGTTTTTGTCCCTTCATTGCTTTTGTTGTCACCGAGCCTCGCGGCCCCTCTTGCCTAATTTTGCAGAGATACCTCCCTTGTCCCACCTGACCAAACAACTAGTTTGATGCATTCAGGAGAAAACCCTGTATGGCAGCCATAATGGTGGCCTTATTAGTATTGTCCAGTTTGAGTGCATGTCTTATGTTATATGGGGTAGGCTCGTCTTTATACCCCCCTACCGATATTACAGGCCTTTCTCTTCTTCTGCCCTCAGGTGTGTTGTTTGCCCACAGAGCAACTTCGACTTCAGGGTCAAGCACAAGCTCCGTCAACAACATCGAGCGCTCCAGCCCATCTACAGCACAAATCCCTCCACAGTCGTCTTCGTCACAAGGACACACTCCACCCAGTTCCTCCCCGTGATTCTGCACAGACCCTCATCCATAGCCCCTTAAACCTACATCTCACATCCTCATCCACAAAGGGTGGGCCTCTTCGGAGGTGAGGAGGACTCTCTTGCAGGTGTGGAGCAGAACAACCTAGGGATCAAGGGCCATACCACAGGACTGTGCCTGCCAGATGGGTCTCTCTGACTTCCTTCTGCTTCAACCCTACATTTGGCTGTAGCCTTGGCCTACGGCATTCAGTCAACCACCAACCCTACCTCTAACCGACCCACCTGGAGTTATACCAAAGACTGAACCGCGTGTACTTACCTCTGCACAGTAACCCATACCGTACACATCATCTCCAGCCACCAGGACGCCCTTCCTTCTTCTGGGCATGGGGCATCGGCATTGTCGCTCTTCAACAAGTCACGTCCAGCAATCAGACAGTGGAAAAGATGAACTCGTGAAATGTAGCTTATACCAAAGATATAAAACAAAGAGTTAATTTATTCAGTCCTAACATATGGAGTAGAGTAGATTCGAGTGTTTTTTATTCTTATTTTAATTCTGTGTTTGCGGAGTAATTGTCTTCAGAGCGATGGCCTCTGAACTACTAAGAAATCTTCCGGTGGAAATCTCGTGTGTCCGTGGTGAAGACGAAGGCAAGCCACAACCGGAAGACATTGGAGACAACCAAAGATCCAACGCAGCCTTCTCAGCAGGAACGTACAGAACTATCACATTTACCTCAGAGAGGAAAGGGTCCGTCCAGAGACCCTCAACTCAACGGCATGGAAGGCCCGCCTGCTGTTTACTAGCAACATGATGTGTGATGTACCAGGGAGGTTTAATATGGAGAACTGTCATGTCCGTCCTCACTGTATGCACTCTATGCGATATATATCACTCTGTCAGGAGGCTCGGGGGGCAGGGGCAATGATGACAGAACTGCCATTTCTACATTTCGGACTATGTTTTGTAGGATTTATAGGATATAAGATAAATCACAGTATAATAAGGTGATCAGCCAGGGAAAGATCGATAATCTGACACAGGAACCACACCAGTTACCTCAAGCTATAATCCAACATCGCCGATCCTTGGTTCCCTCACCGCAGATGTGCAGTCTCCATATATTGCACTGTGAGTGGGACCCACCAAAAATCTGGGTAGGATTTAGACCCAAAATGAAAGGAAAAATAGTGCTGTAAAAATGGCCATTCCTTAGACTCTACACGACCCACACGTAACAACGGCCAGTCCTTAGACTCAAGACCCAAATGTAAGAATGGCCAGTCCTTAGACTCAAGACCCAAATGTAACAATGACCAGTGCTTAGACTCAAGACCCAAATGTAAGAATGACCAGTCCTTACACTATGTAAGAGACCCATATTTAAGTACGACAAGTCCACATACCCTAAGAGATCCAACTGTAGAGAAGAAGTCCTTAACCTCTCCCAACTAAGAAAGACCAGTTCTTGCAGTCTACAAACCTGTCTCTAGGAAAAACAAGTCCTTACACTCTACAAGTCCCAACTTTACACATTACAAGTCCTTACAGTCTTCGAGACCCATGTGTAGGAAAGACTGGTACCTTAGACTCTAATCTGTATAAAAGACAAAACCTTAGACTCTACAAGACCCAACTGTAGGAAGAGAAGTCTTTACACTCTACAAGACCCAACTGTATTAAAGACAAGTCCTTACACTCTACAAGACCCAACTGTATTAAAGACAAGTCCTTACACTCTACAAGACCCAACTGTAGGAAAGACAAGTCCTTACACTCTACAAGACCCAACTGTAGGAAAGACAAGTCCTTACACTCTACAAGACCCAACTGTAGGAAAGACAAGTCCTTACACTCTACAAGACCCAACTGTAGGAAAGACAAGTCCTTACACTCTACAAGACCCAACTGTAGGAAAGACAAGTCCTTACACTCTACAAGACCCAACTGTAGGAAAGACAAGTCCTTACACTCTACAAGACCCAACTGTAGGAAAGACAAGTCCTTACACTCTACAAGACCCAACTGTAGGAAAGACAAGTCCTTACACTCTACAAGATCCAACTGTAGGAAAGACAATCCTTACACTCTACAAGACCCAACTGTAGGAAAGACAATCCTTACACTCTACAAGACCCAACTGTAGGAAAGACAATCCTTACACTCTACAAGACCCAACTGTAGGAAAGACAAGTCCTTACACTCTACAAGATCCGACTGTAGGAAAGACAATCCTTACACTCTACAAGACCCAACTGTAGGAAAGACAATCCTTACACTCTACAAGACCCAACTGTAGGAAAGACAATCCTTACACTCTACAAGACCCAACTGTAGGAAAGACAAGTCCTTACACTCTACAAGACCCAACTGTAGGAAAGACAAGTCCTTGCACTCTACAAGATCCAACTGTAGGAAAGACAATCCTTACACTCTACAAGACCCAACTGTAGGAAAGACAATCCTTACACTCTACAAGACCCAACTGTAGGAAAGACAAGTCCTTACACTCTACAAGACCCAACTGTAGGAAAGACAAGTCCTTACACTCTACAAGACCCAACTGTAGGAAAGACAAGTCCTTACACTCTACAAGACCCAACTGTAGGAAAGACAAATCCTTAGACTCTACAAGACCCAACTGTAGGAAAGACAAGTCCTTACACTCTACAAGACCCAACTGTAGGAAAGACAAATTCTTACACTCTACAAGACCCAAATGTAGAAAAGGACAAGCCTTACTCTACAAGACCCAACTGTAGGAAAGACAAATCCTTACTAACCAGGGGAAAGAAACCTACTCTACAAGACCCAACTGTAGGAAAGACAAGTCCTTACACTCTATAAGACCCAACTGTAGGAAAGACAAATCCTTACACTCTACAAGACCCAACTGTAGGAAAGACAAGTCCTTACACTCTACAAGACCCAACTGTAGGAAAGGACAATCCTTACTCTACAAGACCCAACTGTAGGAAAGACAAATCCTTACTCTACAAGACCCAACTGTAGGAAAGGACAATCCTTACTCTACAAGACCCAACTGTAGGAAAGACAAATCCTTACACTCTACAAGACCCAACTGTAGGAAAGGACAAATCCTTACACTCTACAAGACCCAACTGTAGGAAAGACAAATCCTTACACTCTACAAGACCCAACTGTAGGAAAGGACAAGTCCTTACACTCTACAAGACCCAACTGTAGGAAAGACAAATCCTTACACTCTACAAGACCCAACTGTAGGAAAGACAAGTCCTTATACTCTATGAGACCCAACTGTAGGAAAGACAAATCCTTAGACTCTACGAGACCCAACTGTAGGAAAGGACAATCCTTACTCTACAAGACCCAACTGTAGGAAAGACAAGTCCTTATACTCTACAAGACCCAACTGTAGGAAAGACAAGTCCTTATACTCTACAAGACCCAACTGTAGGAAAGGACAATCCTTACTCTACAAGACCCAACTGTAGGAAAGACAAATCCTTACACTCTACAAGACCCAACTGTAGGAAAGACAAATCCTTACACTCTACAAGACCCAACTGTAGGAAAGGACAATCCTTACTCTACAAGACCCAACTGTAGGAAAGACAAATCCTTACACTCTATGAGACCCAACTGTAGGAAAGACAAGTCCTTACACTCTACGAGACCCAACTGTAGGAAAGACAAATCCTTACACTCTACGAGACCCAACTGTAGGAAAGACAAGTCCTTATACTCTACGAGACCCAACTGTAGGAAAGACAAATCCTTAGACTCTACGAGACCCAACTGTAGGAAAGGACAATCCTTACTCTACAAGACCCAACTGTAGGAAAGGACAATCATTACTCTACAAGACCCAACTGTAGGAAAGACAAGTCCTTATACTCTACAATACCCAACTGTAGGAAAGGACAATCCTTATACTCTACAAGACCCAACTGTAGGAAAGGACAATCCTTACACTCTACAAGACCCAACTGTAGGAAAGACAAGTCCTTACACTCTACGAGACCCAACTGTAGGAAAGACAAATCCTTAGACTCTACGAGACCCAACTTTAGAGACAAGTACTTACACACTATGAGGCCCAACTGCAGGAAAAAACAAGTCTTTAGACTCTCCAGTACCTGAGCATGGGAAAGACTGGTCCTTGAACTGTGAGAGCCGACTGTACAGAAGCAGACCTTGAGCTAGCCATGCAGACCTTAATGTTTTTGGTGCAATCTGCTGATCATTTAATGATGCCAGTGATCATCCATGTTCCCCCCCCAATCCAGCACCTCTATGGTATGTGCAGTGGGTCACAACCCCAATATTAATCACGTAAATCATTTATTTAGTTACTCCCTTATGGAAGCGGCCGCCTTGTAAATGAGTGAAGGCAACAGGCGGGAGCTCTGAGAGCCGTCAGGTTGCATCTTGACCTTTAGCCTTCTCATGAGAGTCTTAATAGCCGTGGCCTCCGCATCTCATCAGATTAAAGGCTTCCACGTTTTGCATTGAGAACCTTAATTCTAATGTCATCTAAATCATCCCGTTAGTGCGTCTGTTCCATGTGGAGCCCCGAGCTCCCGACTTGCCTTGTGGCCGCTGACCTTTTCACAGCTCGGTAAAGAGAAAATCAATGCATCTGTCAGACTGTGCTCTCTTAATCACTGGTGATACAGAGCGGTCTGTGATAATGCTGCTGCTCTCGGGGTACTATATCAGGCGCATCTACCCACCGCACCTCGGGCATTTAGCTAATAGAACTGTCAGTGGGGCTCATCCACCTGACCTCCAGCATGGCCAATGAAGGGCCCCAGTTTACTTCCAAATATTGGCAGCTCTGAAGGTTTTCTATAAAAATAGGCAAGTCGAGGAGGTCACAATATTGCAGTTTATTAAAGGAGTTGACCACAGTGGCAACTAGAGTGGATCATAGGGGGTCCTGATGATGTGCCCCACCCACAGATGGTTGGTAGTTGGGTGGTACAACCTTATACCATGCCCATTGATGACTTTTCACCAGCCATGCTCCAAAAGGAGAGCCACTCAACGTCACCACCCATCAGTGCCTCCATTGGTTTCCGAAGTGGTTCACCGCTATAAACCATTTACTTGCAGCAAAAATATGTTGAAGAATTTCTCATTGTACCTCATCTATGGATTGGGCTACGAGTCTCATTGTGCACAGACAGAACTCTGGCTCTCCCTCAACATGAACGTGTTCCGATTACCTCTTCTTCCCGGTTTCACCTATGGAGTGCCGTGTCCTTAGTATGACCACGACCCAAATGGCAGACCCCTCCCGCACTTCTCCAGAACTCATCCTAGTGCCACCAGTACTACCAATCCTATCGTAACCCTCAACCAGCGTGGCCTTTGTAGGATTCACTGTGCACACCAGGGGGAACCACTTCATTGCCAAATCCCCAGTCTCTGCCTCTTCCAGCACAGTCCCGTATGCCTCACCTGACTCCGTATCATGTTACTTTGGCGCCCGCTGTGAACTGAGTCACTGGAGTTCTTTAATTTTTATCTAAATACCAAAGAAGATTATATTCAAGATGATTTCTACCTCATTCTTATATATTTATATGATGTTCTAACGGGAAGGATGGTTTCTCTGTTACGTTACGGCAGAGGTTGCAGAATAACAACCGCTCCCAACCTGCCCTACCAACCCCAGATCTCTCCGTATCGGTGGAAGGACTCATGAAGGATCCAGACGATCACAAGACATTACCGATGAAGAGCCTCAAGCCTGACACCGACCTGGACGTCTTCTCATGGTCTGGTATGGGTGGCCATCCCGCGAGCTGGACCCTGGTGATGGACTGTTGTCTCCAAGCATTCGAGATACCAGTGGGGGGCAGAGTTGGAAGGGTTAAGTCAATAGGTAGCCTGTAATGGTTGGTAAAGCCTGGCTGGAGTTGGCACAGGCAAAAGACTGGTACTTATAGAGGCCTATATGGTATATGTCATCGTATCACCGAGGCCATGGTACCTCAACCTCTCCTTAATGGACCTATAAGTTCTGGACACCCGCGGGTGAGCCCCCCCCATGTATCCGGGTAATGGTTGCAGCCGCATAGGGGGTTATTTCCCACCAAAGATCCACCGCAGGCACGTTTCTAGGTAGCCGGGGGCTTCAGGACAGTGTAATTATTGCTTTTTATGCTTTTTTTTCTACTTCAGCCCTTTCATTTCTTTGCTGTTTTGCTTGTAGCATTAGTGTCTTTCTAGAACGCTCCGCGCAGCCACATTGCAGGCTCCAGTTACATTCGCCATGAGACTGGGGGAGGAGCCGTCGTCATCTCCATTTCATATCCACCCCCTCCAGTCTCAGTAGATGATGAGACCACCATCTTATCCTCCTGTCACTCCAGAGCTGCATTCATAATTCTGCTTTTCCAGTTAACTCTCAGGCTGCAGTAACTTCTTGCACGCCCTGCTGGTTCAGTGTCTGTACTGAGCATGCTCTGTAGTGGTGCATGGAGGGAGATGTAGTGTTCACCCCAGACACTGTGTCGGGTGTGTCTGCACCCGCATGGGTCAGAACCTGGAATGTGGCTCTGAGCTTCGGTTTTCCTTTGTCTGCCTAAATCTTTTTCTTTGATCCAGTATATTAGGTGACATGCTGGATTGTGGTGCTCAGGGGAATAGAGAAACCAAAAAAATATGACAATAAATGATGAAATATTTCTGGCCTCGCTGTGTCCTTCTTTATCTGGAGATTCACAGACCGAGAAGGTTCATAATGACTGATCCTAAAAAATAGCCCGAGTCCAGGGATGTAGCACCCTGGACAACCACTGGGGGCAGTGCATGGGGCAAGGTGCTTCAGTAAGTAACAAGCAAGAAGACCCAGGATTATCTGTGAAGAAGACATCCCAGGGAGAGGGGGACACAAGAAGGACGGAGTATAAAGAGCAGTGAGTATAATGTGTAGGGGGTATAGTATGGTGCAGTGAGTATAATGTGCAGGGGGTATAGTGTGGTGCAGTGAGTATAATGTGTAGGGAGTATAGTGTGCAGCGAGTATAATGTGCAGGGGGTATAGTATGGTGCAGTGAGTATAATGTGCAGGAGGTATAGTATGGTGCAGTGAGTATAATGTGTAGGGGGTATAGTGTGCAGCGAGTATAATGTGCAGGGGGTATAGTATGGTGCAGTGAGTATAATGTGTAGGGGGAATAGTATGGTGCAGTGAGTATAATGTCCAGGAGGTATAGTATGGTGCAGTGAGTATAATGTGCAGGGGGTATAGTATGGTGCAGCGAGTATAATGTGCAGGGGGTATAGTATGGTGCAGTGAGTATAATGTGTAGGGGGTATAGTATGGTGCAGTGAGTATAATGTGCAGGGGGTATAGTATGGTGCAGCGAGTATAATGTGTAGGGGGTATAGTATGGTGCAGTGAGTATAATGTGTAGGGGGAATAGTATGGTGCAGTGAGTATAATGTGCAGGAGATATAGTATGGTGCAGTGAGTATAATGTGCAGGAGGTATAGTATGGTGCAGTGAGTATAATGTGCAGGGGGTATAGTATGGTACAGTGAGTATAATGTGCAGGGGGTATAGTGTGCAGCGAGTATAATGTGTAGGGAGTATAGTATGGTGCAGTGAGTATAATGTGCAGGAGATATAGTATGGTGCAGTGAGTATAATGTGTAGGGAGTATAGTGTGCAGCGAGTATAATGTGCAGGTGGTATAGTATGGTGCAGTGAGTATAATGTGCAGGGGGTATAGTATGGTGCAGTGAGTATAATGTGCATAGGGTATAGTATGGTGCAGTGAGTATAATGTGCAGGGGGTATAGTATGGTGCAGTGAGTATAATGTGCAGGGTATAGTATGGTGCAGTGAGTATAATGTGCAGGGGGGTATACTATGGTGCAGTGAGTATAATGTGCAGGAGGTATAGTATGGTGCAGTGAGTATAATGTGCAGGAGGTATAGTATGGTGCAGTGAGTATAATGTGCAGGAGATATAGTATGGTGCAGTGAGTATAATGTGCAGGAGGTATAGTATGGTGCAGTGAGTATAATGTGCAGGAGGTATAGTATGGTGCAGTGAGTATAATGTGCAGGAGGTATAGTATGGTGCAGTGAGTATAATGTGCAGGGGGTATAGTATGGTGCAGTGAGTATAATGTGCAGGAGGTATAGTATGGTGCAGTGAGTATAATGTGCAGGAGGTATAGTATGGTGCAGTGAGTATAATGTGCAGGAGGTATAGTATGGTGCAGTGAGTATAATGTGCAGGGGGTATAGTATGGTGCAGTGAGTATAATGTGCAGGGGGTATAGTATGGTGCAGTGAGTATAATGTGTAGGGGGTATAGTATGGTGCAGTGAGTATAATGTGCAGGGGGTATAGTATGGTGCAGTGAGTATAATGTGCAGGAGGTATAGTATGGTGCAGTGAGTATAATGTGCAGGGGGTATAGTATGGTGCAGTGAGTATAATGTGTAGGGGGTATAGTATGGTGCAGTGAGTATAATGTGTAGGGGGTATAGTATGGTGCAGTGAGTATAATGTGCAGGGGGTATAGTATGGTGCAGTGAGTATAATGTGCAGGAGGTATAGTATGGTGCAGTGAGTATAATGTGCAGGAGGTATAGTATGATACAGTGAGTATAATGTGCATAGGGTATAGTATGGTGCAGTGAGTATAATGTGCAGGAGGTATAGTATGGTGCAGTGAGTATAATGTGCAGGAGGTATAGTATGGTGCAGTGAGTATAATGTGCAGGAGGTATAGTATGGTGCAGTGAGTATAATGTGCAGGGGGTATAGTATAGTGCAGTGAGTATAATGTGTAGGGGGTATAGTATGGTGCAATGAGTATAATGTGCAGGAGGTATAGTATGGTACAGTGAGTATAATGTGCATAGGGTATAGTATGGTGCAGTGAGTATAATGTGCAGGAGGTATAGTATGGTGCAGTGAGTATAATGTGCATGGGGTATAGTATGGTGCAGTGAGTATAATGTGCAGGGGGTATAGTATGGTGCAGTGAGTATAATGTGCAGGGGGTATAGTATGGTGCAGTGAGTATAATGTGTAGGGGGTATAGTATGGTGCAGTGAGTATAATGTGAAGGGGGTATAGTATGGTGCAGTGAGTATAATGTGTAGGGGGTATAGTGTGGTGCAATGAATACAGTTTGGTGCAGTGAGTATAATATGGTGCAGTGAGTATAATGTGCAGGGGGTATAGTTTGGTGCAGTGAGTATAATGTGCAGGGGGGTATAGTATGGTGCAGTGAGTATAATGTGTGCAGGGGTATAGTATGGTGCAGTGAGTATAATGTGCAGGGGGTATAGTATGGTGCAGTGAGTATAATGTGTAGGGGGTATAGTGTGCAGCGAGTATAATGTGTAGGGGGTATAGTATGGTGCAGTGAGTATAATGTGCAGGGGGTATAGTATGGTGCAGTGAGTATAATGTGCAGGGGGTATAGTATGGTGCAGTGAGTATAATGTGCAGGGGGTATAGTATGGTGCAGTGAGTATAATGTGCAGGAGGTATAGTATGGTGCAGTGAGTATAATGTGTAGGGGGTATAGTTTGGTGCAGTGAGTATAATGTGCAGGGGGTATAGTATGGTGCAGTGAGTATTATGTGTAGGGGGTATAGTGTGCAGTGAGTATAATGTGTAGGGGGTATAGTTTGGTGCAGTGAGTATAATGTGCATAGGGTATAGTATGGTGCAGTGAGTATAATGTGCAGGAGGTATAGTATGGTGCAGTGAGTATAATGTGCATGGGGTATAGTATGGTGCAGTGAGTATAATGTGTAGGGAGTATAGTATGGTGCAGTGAGTATAATGTGCAGGAGGTATAGTATGGTACAGTGAGTATAATGTGCATAGGGTATAGTATGGTGCAGTGAGTATAATGTGCAGGAGGTATAGTATGGTGCAGTGAGTATAATGTGCAGGAGATATAGTATGGTGCAGTGAGTATAATGTGCAGGAGGTATAGTATGGTGCAGTGAGTATAATGTGCAGGGGGTATAGTATAGTGCAGTGAGTATAATGTGTAGGGAGTATAGTATGGTGCAGTGAGTATAATGTCCAATGGGTATAGTATGGTACAGTGAGTATAATGTGCATAGGGTATAGTATGGTGCAGTGAGTATAATGTGCAGGGGGTATAGTATGGTGCAGTGAGTATAATGTGCAGGGGGTATAGTATGGTGCAGTGAGTATGTGTAGGGGGTATAGTTTGGTGCAGTGAGTATAATGTGCAGGAGGTATAGTATGGTGCAGTGAGTATTATGTGTAGGGGGTATAGTGTGCAGTGAGTATAATGTGTCGGGGGTATAGTTTGGTGCAGTGAGTATAATGTGTAGGGGGTATAGTGTGGTGCAGTGAGTATAATGTGTAGGGGGTATAGTGTGGTGCAATGAATACAGTTTGGTGCAGTGAGTATAATATGGTGCAGTGAGTATAATATGGTACTGTGTAATCCCAGCCTCATGTGGTACAGACATCACATTCCCCCAGGGTCCCTCCATCTTCAGCCCCCCACCCTGTCAATATTCACTGTCACCCGGCCACTTCATGACTATTCCCAGCACTGCGAGGTCACTTCTGTGCGGCGGATAATACTGAGGAGTTTCCTGACCTCTTCTTTAGGTCTGTCCCAGGTGACAAATCTTGGAGCTTGTGTATGAGCGGCCGAGCCACAGCCCTAACTATCAGGAGCTTCTCTAACAATGGCTGACTGTCTAGGTATAGTGATTAGTATATGGAGTATATATACAGTATATATGGGGAGATCTGTACAGGCCGCGGCTCTGAATGCTCCATATATAATTATATATATATCTATGGATACAATGTAGAGCTCTATATACAAGGACACTAGGAATGTATAGAAAATACTATTTAAGCCAGAGAAATCCTCTTATAGTTAAGGCTGTGGCTCAGTGGTTAGGATGTCTGCCTCGCATACATGAGGTCTGGGATTTGGATCTTTTATATAATTAATATATACACAATATATTGGAACTTGTGGAAATAGTATGTGTGGTTCATGGTGTACTGGGGTATAGTGCAGGGTGTGTAACGGGCTGCAGTGAGTGTAGTGTGGGACAGGGTGTGTAACGGTGCAGTGAGTATAGTGTGGGACAGGGTGTGTAACAGGGTGCAGTGAGTATAGTGTGGGACGGTGTGTAACGGTGCAGTGAGTATAGTGTGGGACAGGGTGTGTAACAGGGTGCAGTGAGTATAGTGTGGGACAGGGTGTGTAACGGTGCAGTGAGTGTAGTGTGGCACAGGGTGTGTAACAGGGTGCAGTGAGTATAGTGTGGCACAGGGTGTATAATGCGGTGCAGTGAGTATAGTGTGGCACAGGGTGTATAACCTGCGGTGCAGTGAGTATAGTGTGGCACAAGGTGTGTAACAGGGTGCAGTGAGTATAGTGTGGCACAGGGTGTGTAACGGTGCAGTGAGTATAGTGTGGCACAGGGTGTGTAACCAGGGTGCAGTGAGTATAGCGTGGCACAGGGTATGTAACGGTGCAGTGAGTATAGTGTGGCACAGGGTGTGTAACCAGGGTGCAGTGAGTATAGTGTGGCACAGGGTGTGTAACAGGGTGCAGTGAGTATAGTGTGGCACAGGGTGTGTAACAGGGTGCAGTGAGTATAGTGTGGCACAGGGTGTGTAACGGTGCAGTGAGTATAGCGTGGCACAGGGTATGTAACGGTGCAGTGAGTATAGTGTGGGACAGGGTGTCTAACAAGGTAAAGTGAGTATAGTGTGGCACAGGGTGTGTAACAGGGTGCAGTGAGTATAGTGTGGCACAGGGTGTGTAACAGGGTGCAGTGAGTATAGTGTGGCACAGGGTGTGTAACAGGGTGCAGTGAGTATAGTGTGGCATAGTGGGGGTTGTGGTTCTTGTTATCTGTGTGTATTCCTAGTATGACTGTGTAGTGACAATGATGAGGGTTGTGGTTCTTGTTATCTGCATGTATTCCTAGTATGACTGCGAGGTGACAATGATGGGGGTTGTGGTTCTTGTTATCTGCGTCTATTCCTAGTATGACTGTGTAGTGACAATGATGAGGGTTGTGGTTCTTGTTATCTGCATGTATTCCTAGTATGACTGCGAGGTGACAATGATGGGGGTTGTGGTTCTTGTTATCTGCGTCTATTCCTAGTATGACTGTGTAGTGACAATGATGAGGGTTGTGGTTCTTGTTATCTGCATGTATTCCTAGTATGACTGCGAGGTGACAATGATGGGGGTTGTGGTTCTTGTTATCTGCGTCTATTCCTAGTATGACTGTGTGGTGACAATGATGGGGGTTGTGGTTCTTGTTATCTGCGTCTATTCCTAGTATGACTGCGCGGTGACAATGATGGGGGTTGTGGTTCTTGTTATCTGCGTCTATTCCTAGTATGGCTGTGTGGTGACAATGATGGGAGTTGTGGTTCTTGTTATCTGCGTCTATTCCTAGTATGACTGTGTAGTGACAATGATGAGGGTTGTGGTTCTTGTTATCTGTGTGTATTCCTAGTATGACTGCACGGTGACAATGATGGGGGTTGTGGTTCTTGTTATCTGCGTCTATTCCTAGTATGACTGTGTAGTGACAATGATGAGGGTTGTGGTTCTTGTTATCTGCATGTATTCCTAGTATGAC
The DNA here is from genome assembly GCA_947044405.1 of Leptodactylus fallax. Classification (NCBI taxonomy): domain Eukaryota; kingdom Metazoa; phylum Chordata; class Amphibia; order Anura; family Leptodactylidae; genus Leptodactylus; species Leptodactylus fallax. The sequence continues at coordinate 198,597 of CAMRHE010001018.1, forward strand.
TGCGAGGTGACAATGATGGGGGTTGTGGTTCTTGTTATCTGCACGTATTCCTAATATGACTGCGCTGTGACAATGATGAGGGTTGTGGTTCTTGTTATCTGCATGTATTCCTAGTATGGCTGCGTGGTGACAATGATGGGGGTTGTGGTTCTTGTTATCTGCGTGTATTCCTAGTATGACTGCGTGGTGACAATGATGGGGGTTGTTGTTCTTGTTATCTGCGTGTATTCCTAGTATGACTGCGTGGTGACAATGATGGGGGTTGTGGTTCTTGTTATATGTGTGTATTCCTAGTATGGCTGCGTGGTGACAATGATGAGGGTTGTGGTTCTTGTTATATGTGTGTATTCCTAGTATGGCTGCGTGGTGACAATGATGGGGGTTGTGGTTCTTGTTATCTGCGTGTATTCCTAGTATGACTGCGTGGTGACAATGATGGGGGTTGTGGTTCTTGTTATCTGTGTGTATTCCTAGTATGACTGTGTGGTGACAATGATGGGGGTTGTGGTTCTTGTTATCTGCGTCTATTCCTAGTATGACTGTGTGGTGACAATGATGGGGGTTGTGGTTCTTGTTATCTGCACGTATTCCTAATATGACTGCGCTGTGACAATGATGAGGGTTGTGGTTCTTGTTATGTGCGTCTATTCCTAGTATGACTGTGTAGTAACAATGATGAGGGTTGTGGTTCTTGTTATCTGCGTCTATTCCTAGTATGACTGCGCTGAGCGGTGACAATGATGGGGGTTGTGGTTCTTGTTATCTGCATGTATTCCTAGTATGACTGCGAGGTGACAATGATGAGGGTTGTGGTTCTTGTTATCTGTGTGTATTCCTAGTATGACTGCGAGGTGACAATGATGGGGGTTGTGGTTCTTGTTATCTGTGTGTATTCCTAGTATGACTGCGAGGTGACAATGATGAGGGTTGTGGTTCTTGTTATCTGTGTGTATTCCTAGTATGGCTGCGTGGTGGCAATGATGGGGGTTGTGGTTCTTGTTATCTGTGTGTATTCCTAGTATGACTGCGCTGAGTAGTGACAATGATGGGGGTTGTGGTTCTTGTTATCTGCGTCTATTCCTAGTATGACTGCGCTGAGCGGTGACAATGATGGGGGTTGTGGTTCTTGTTATCTGCATGTATTCCTAGTATGACTGCGAGGTGACAATGATGAGGGTTGTGGTTCTTGTTATCTGTGTGTATTCCTAGTATGACTGCGAGGTGACAATGATGGGGGTTGTGGTTCTTGTTATCTGAATGTATTCCTAGTATGGCTGCGTGGTGACAATGATGGGGGTTGTGGTTCTTGTTATCTGCGTGTATTCCTAGTATGACTGCTGAGGGTGACAATGATGGGGGTTGTGGTTCTTGTTATCTGAATGTATTCCTAGTATGACTGCAAGGTGACAATGATGAGGGTTGTGGTTCTTGTTATCTGCGTGTATTCCTAGTATGACTGCGCGGTGACAATAATGGGAGTTGTGGTTCTTGTTATCTGCGTGTATTCCTAGTATGACTGCGCGGTGACAATAATGGGAGTTGTGGTTCTTGTTATCTGCGTGTATTCCTAGTATGACTGCGCGGTGACAATAATGGGAGTTGTGGTTCTTGTTATCTGCGTGTATTCCTAGTATGACTGCGAGGTGACAATGATGAGGGTTGTGGTTCTTGTTATCTGTGTGTATTCCTAGTATGACTGCGCGGTGACAATGACGGGGGTTGTGGTTCTTGTTATCTGTGTGTATTCCTAGTATGGCTGCGTGGTGACAATGATGGGGGTTGTGGTTCTTGTTATCTGTGTGTATTCCTAGTATGGCTGCGTGGTGCCAATGATGGGGGTTGTGGTTCTTGTTATCGCTGTCTCAGCTGAACATGTTGATGATGAGGCTGATGACCCCCCTCCCCCAGCAGTAACACTGCATAACCCTGTAATCCGCAGCTAATTTCTGGCAGCCACTCGATAGCAGGCCTTGTATTGATGGGGACGGGCTGTGATTAAGGCTCTCGCTCAATAGAGAGCTCTCCGGCTGATAACTGCGGCCATTGAGCGCAGCCTGGGGGTCGATATCTGTTTATAAGGATATGATTAGGATGCTGCCAGCTACTCAGGGACACTCCGCGGCCGCTCGCCCACCCGCCCCATGTCACTCCTAGACCGAGCCAACAAGCCGGGCACAGGGAGCCCAGGCCACAAGGGCCACAGCGAGAGCAGTGTCTGGATATCTGCTGGGAGTTATACTACTCTAAGATACCAACTTCTGTGACTGATCGTATACACAGAAATACTAATAATAATCCCAGTGATGTGCCTAATAATACCGCAAGTAACACTCACTGAGCCTAATAATACCGCAAGTAATACTCACTGAGCCTAATAATACCGCAAGTAATACTCACTGAGCCTAATAATACCACAAGTAATACTGAGCCTAATAATACCGCAAGTAATACTCACTGAGCCTAATAATACCGCAAGTAATACTCACTGTGCCTAATAATACCGCAAGTAATACTCACTGAGCCTAATAATACCGCAACTAACACTCACTGAGCCTAATAATACCGCAAGTAATACTCACTGAGCCTAATAATACTGCAAGTAATACTCACTGAGCCTAATAATACCGCAAGTAACACTCACTGTGCCTAATAATACCGCAAGTAATACTCACTGAGCCTAATAATACCGCAAGTAATACTCACTGAGCCTAATAATACCACAAGTAATACTCACTGAGCCTAATAATACCACAAGTAATACTCACTGAGCCTAATAATACCGCAAGTAATACTTACTGAGCCTAATAATACCACAAGTAACACTCACTGAAGCCTAATAATACCGCAGCTAACACTTACTGAGCCTAATAATACCGCAAGTAATACTCACTGAGCCTAATAATACCGCAAGTAATACTCACTGAGCCTAATAATACCGCAAGTAATACTCACTGAAGCTTAATAATACCGCAACTAACACTCACTGAGCCTAATAATACCGCAAGTAATACTCACTGAGCCTAATAATACCGCATGTAATACTCACTGAGCCTAATAATACCGCATGTAATACTCACTGAGCCTAATAATACCGCGAGTACTATTTACTGAGCCTAATAATACCACAAGTAATGCTCACTGAGCCTAATAATACCACAAGTAATACTCACTGAGCCTAATAATATCGCAGGTAATACTCACTGAGCCTAATAATACCACAAGTAATACTTACTGTACCTAATAATACCGCAAGTAATACTCACTGAGCCTAATAATACCGCAACTAACACTCACTGAGCCTAATAATACCACAAGTAATACTCATTGAGCCTAATAATACCACAAGTAATACTCACTGAAGCCTAATAATACCGCAACTAACACTTACTGAGCCTAATAATACCGCAAGTAATACTCACTGAGCCTAATAATACCGCAAGTAATACTCACTGAGCCTAATAATACCGCAAGTAATACTCACTGAAGCTTAATAATACCGCAACTAACACTCACTGAGCCTAATAATACTGCAAGTAATACTCACTGAGCCTAATAATACCACAAGTAATACTCACTGAGCCTAATAATACCGCAAGTAATACTCACTGAGCCTAATAATACCACAAGTAATACTCACTGAGCCTAATAATACCACAAGTAATACTCACTGAGCCTAATAATACCACAAGTAATACTCACTGTGCCTAATAATACCGCAAGTAATACTCACTGAGCCTAATAATACCACAAGTAATACTCACTGAGCCTAATAATACAGAAAGTAATATTCACTGAGCCTAATAATACCGCAAGTAATACTCACTGAAGCCTAATAATACCACAAGTAATACTCACTGTGCCTTATAATACTCCTAGTAATATTCACTGTGCCTAATAATACAAGTAATACTCAATGAGCCTAATAATACTGCAAGTAATACTCACTGAGCCTAATAATACTGCAAGTAATACTCACTGAGCCTAATAATACCACAAGTAATACTCACTGAGCCTAATAATACTGCAAGTAATACTCACCGAAGTCTAATAATACAAATACTAACACTCACTGAGCCTAATAATACCGCAGATAATACTCACTGAGCCTAATAATACAGAAAGTAATATTCACTGAGCCTAATAATACCGCAAGTAATTTCTCACTGAGCCTAATAATACCGCAAGTAATACTCACTGAAGCCTAATAATACTGCAAGTAATACTCACTGTGCCTTATAATACTCCTAGTAATATTCACTGTGCCTAATAATACAAGTAATACTCACTGAGCCTAATAATTCGGCAAGTAATACTCACTGAGCCTAATAATTCTGCAAGTAATACTCACTGAGCTTAATAATACCACAAGTAATATTCACTGAGCTTAATCATACCGCAAGTAATATTCACTGAGCCTAATAATACCGCAAGTAATATTCACTGAGCCTAATAATACCACAAGTAATACTCACTGAGCCTAATAATACCACAATACTCACTGAGCCTAATAATACCACAAGTAATACTCACTGAGCCTAATAATACCGCAAGTAATACTCACTGAACCTAATAATACCGCAAGTAATACTCACTGAACCTAATAATACCGCAAGTAATCCTTACTCAAGACTAATAATACCACAACTAACACTCACTGAGCCTAATAATACCGCAAGTAATACTCACTGAGCCTAATAATACCGCAAGTAATACTCACTGAGCCTAATAATACTGCAGGTAATACTCACTGAGCCTAATAATACTGAAAGTAATACTCACTGTACCTAGTAATAATGTAATACTCACTGAGCCTAATAATAACGCAAGTAATAATCACTGTGCCTAATAATACTGTAATACTCAATGAGCATAATAATACTCCATTAGTATTCACTATACCTAATGATAATCTTGGCAATACTCACTATGCCTAATGAAACTCCAGTAATACTGACTGTACCTAATGATTCTCGCAGTAATACTCACTGTACCTAATAATACTCACAGTAATACTCACTATACCTAATGATACTCGCAGTAATACTGACTGTACCTAATGATACTCGCAGTAATACTGACTGTACCTAATGATACTCGCAGTAATATTTCACTGTACCTAATGATACTCGCAGTAATACCGGCTGTACCTAATGATACTCGCAGTAATACTCACTGTACCTAATAATACTCACAGTAATACTCACTGTACCTAATGATACTCGCAGTAATACTCACTGTACCTAATGATCATCTTGGAAATTCTCACTATACCTAATGATACTAAGTATTACTCACTGTACCTAATGATACCCCAGTAATACTCACTGTACGTAATGATATTAAGTATAATACTGACTGTACCTAATGATAAACGCAGTAATACTCACTATACCTAATGATACTCCAGTAATACTCACTATACCTAATTATACTCCAGTAATACTCACTATACCTAATGATACTCCAGTAATACTCACTATACCTAATGATACCCCAGTAATACTCACTATACCTAATGATACTCCAGTAATACTCACTATACATAATGATACCCCAGTAATACTCACTATACCTAATGATACTCCAGTAATACTCACTATACCTAATGATATTCCAGTAATACTCACTATCCCTAATGATACTCCAGTAATACTCACTATACCTAATGATACTCATAGTAATACTCACTATACCTAATTACCTAATGATACTTCAGTAATACTCAGTATACCTAATGATACATGCAGTAATACGCACTGTACCTAATGATACCCCAGTAATACTCAGTATACCTAATGATACTCGCAGTAATACCGACTGTACCTAATGATACTCCAGTAATACTCAGTATACCTAATGATACTCGCAGTAATACCCACTGTACCTAATGATACTCACAGTAATACTCACTGTATGTAATGATACTCACAGTAATACTCACTGTACCTAATGATACTCGCAGTAATACTCTCTGTACCTAATGATACTCGCAGTAATACTCTCTGTACCTAATGATACTCGCAGTAATACTCACTGTACCTAATGATATTCGCAGTAATACTCACTGTACCTAATGATACTAAGTATAATACTCACTGTACCTAATGATACTAAGTATAATACTCACTATACCTAATCATACTAGGTATAATACTCACTGTACCTAATGATACTAAGTATAATGCTCACTATAAATAATGATACTAAGTATAATACTCACTATACCTAATGATACTCGCAGTAATACTCACTGTACCTAATGATACTAAGTATAATACTCTCTGTACCTAATGATACTAAGTATAATACTCACTATAAATAATGATACTAAGTATAATACTTACTATACCTAATGATACTCGCAGTAATACTCACTATATCTAATGATACTCGCACTAATACTGACTGTACCTAATGATACTCCAATAACTCACTGTACCTAATGATACTAAGTATAATACTCACTATACCTAATGATACTAAGTATAATACTCACTGTACCTAATGATACTAAGTATAATACTCACTATACCTAATGATACTAAGTATAATACTCACTGTACCTAATGATACTCGCAGTAATACTCACTATACCTAATTATACTCCAGTAATACTCACTATACCTAATGATACTCCAATTATACTGACTGTACCTACTAGTATTCCAGTAATACTCACTATACTTAATGATACTCGCAGTAATACTCACTGTACCTAATGATACCGCAGTAATACTCACTGTACCTAATGATTCTCGCAGTAATACTCACTGTACCTAATGATACCCCAGTAATACTGACTGTACCTAATGATACTCGCAGTAATACTCACTGTACCTAATGATACTAAGTATAATACTCACTATGCCTAATGATACTAAGTATAATACTTACTATACCTAATGATACTCCATTAATACTCACTATGCCAAATGATACTCGCAGTAATACTGACTGTACCTAATGATACTCCAGTATTACTGACTGTACCTAATGATACTCCAGTAATACTGACTGTACCTAATGATACTCCAGTAATACTCACTGTTCCTAATGATACTCCAGTAATACTCACTATACCTAATGATACTAAGTAATACTCAGTATACCTAATGATACATGCAGTAATACGCACTGTACCTAATGATACCCCAGTAATACTCAGTATACCTAATGATACTCGCAGTAATACCGACTGTACCTAATGATACTCCAGTAATACTCAGTATACCTAATGATACTCGCAGTAATACCCACTGTACCTAATGATACTCACAGTAATACTCACTGTATGTAATGATACTCACAGTAATACTCACTGTACCTAATGATACTCGCAGTAATACTCTCTGTACCTAATGATACTCGCAGTAATACTCTCTGTACCTAATGATACTCGCAGTAATACTCACTGTACCTAATGATATTCGCAGTAATACTCACTGTACCTAATGATACTAAGTATAATACTCACTGTACCTAATGATACTAAGTATAATACTCACTATACCTAATCATACTAGGTATAATACTCACTGTACCTAATGATACTAAGTATAATGCTCACTATAAATAATGATACTAAGTATAATACTCACTATACCTAATGATACCGAGTAATACTCACTGTACCTAATGATACTAAGTATAATACTCTCTGTACCTAATGATACTAAGTATAATACTCACTATAAATAATGATACTAAGTATAATACTTACTATACCTAATGATACTCGCAGTAATACTCACTATATCTAATGATACTCGCACTAATACTGACTGTACCTAATGATACTCCAATAACTCACTGTACCTAATGATACTAAGTATAATACTCACTATACCTAATGATACTAAGTATAATACTCACTGTACCTAATGATACTAAGTATAATACTCACTATACCTAATGATACTAAGTATAATACTCACTGTACCTAATGATACTCGCAGTAATACTCACTATACCTAATTATACTCCAGTAATACTCACTATACCTAATGATACTCCAATTATACTGACTGTACCTACTAGTATTCCAGTAATACTCACTATACTTAATGATACTCGCAGTAATACTCACTGTACCTAATGATACTCGCAGTAATACTCACTGTACCTAATGATTCTCGCAGTAATACTCACTGTACCTAATGATACCCCAGTAATACTGACTGTACCTAATGATACTCGCAGTAATACTCACTGTACCTAATGATACTAAGTATAATACTCACTATGCCTAATGATACTAAGTATAATACTTACTATACCTAATGATACTCCATTAATACTCACTATGCCAAATGATACTCGCAGTAATACTGACTGTACCTAATGATACTCCAGTATTACTGACTGTACCTAATGATACTCCAGTAATACTGACTGTACCTAATGATACTCCAGTAATACTCACTGTTCCTAATGATACTCCAGTAATACTCACTATACCTAATGATACTAAGTAATACTCACAATAAATAATGATACTAAGTATAATACTCACTATACCTAATGATACTCGCAGTAATACTCACTGTGCCTAAGGTGTTATGTTCAGTACCTGCAGCTCCACCATACAGGATCCACGTGCCCTGTAGGACATCACACCCATAACTCATCCCTGTGTATGAGGCCTTGATACTCCTAGTGATAATCCACTATGGACTCTTCCCCCTATATTACACATACAGCTCAGTTCACACTCGTGTCTTCTGCCCCCCCTTACTGACTTTTGTAGGGTCTATCAGAGTTCTGGTAAATTTAGAAAGTACATACTTGGACCTGTAAAAGTTCATACCCCCATCTGCAGGAGGGAATGTGCCCGTGTATGTCTGCGATACTGAGGGTATCACACGTGTGAGCTTAGAGCTTGGGAAAGTTCAGCATCTGCCGGGGGTGCATGTAGTTTGTGCACGCTGTGTGGCCGATACTCCTTACTTAGTTTCTGTTCTTGCCCTATGTCAGGATCTTTGGGCCATAGAGGGTTAATCCAGGGAATGCAGCGTTTATAATAAGGCCGCGGTACATTAATTAGGGCTATTACGAGATGTTCGTCTCGGCTCACATTAAACTGCGAGGAGGAAGAAAAAGCCAAGAGGAAAAAAAATGACTTAATTAAAAGCGGAGAGAAGAACTTAATTAGTGGGAGCGAAGAATAGTAGGGGGGGGGGGGGGGGGGTGTGGGGGTCGCTCATGTGTGCGAGGAGGCCCAGACGAATCCGCAGCTAATTGTGTTATCGGAACAAGTATAAACAAAGGAGAATCTGCCCATCTGGCCTGGGCAACAGCGGCAAACAGCTGGGCCCTAACACCTGACCTGCCAAAACATGGCGTCCAATCATTAACCCTACACTCATCTATGGGGATAGAATAAGAGCCCTCAGCCCGGCCCACCTGGACTGCTGTAACCTGCACTAATGTAATATAGACAGATAAATAGTATACAGGCCCCAGCCCGGCCCACCTGGACTGCTGTAACCTGCACTAATGTAATATAGACAGATAAATAGTATACAGGCCCCAGCCCGGCCCACCTGGACTGCTGTAACCTGCACTAATGTAATATAGACAGATAAATAGTATACAGGCCCTAGCCCGGCCCACCTGGACTACTGTAACCTGCACTAATGTAATATAGACAGATAAATAGTATACAGGCCCCAGCCCGGCCCACCTGGACTGCTGTAACCTGCACTAATGTAATATATACAGATAAATAGTATACATGCCCCAGCCCGGCCCACCTGGACTACTGTAACCTGCACTAATGTAATATAGACAGATAAATAGTATACATGCCCCAGCCCGGCCCACCTGGACTGCTGTAACCTGCACTAATGTAATATAGACAGATAAATAGTATACAGGCCCCAGCCCGGCCCACCTGGACTACTGTAACCTGCACTAATGTAATATAGACAGATAAATAGTATACAGGCCCCAGCCCGGCCCACCTGGACTGCTGTAACCTGCACTAATGTAATATAGACAGATAAATAGTATACAGGCCCCAGCCCGGCCCACCTGGACTACTGTAACCTGCACTAATGTAATATAGACAGATAAATAGTATACAGGCCCCAGCCCGGCCCACCTGGACTGCTGTAACCTGCACTAATGTAATATAGACAGATAAATAGTATACAGGCCCCAGCCCGGCCCACCGGGACTACTGTAACCTGCACTAATGTAATATAGACAGATAAATAGTATACAGGCCCCAGCCCGGCCCACCTGGACTGCTGTAACCTGCACTAATGTAATATAGACAGATAAATAGTATACAGGCCCCAGCCCGGCCCACCTGGACTGCTGTAACCTGCACTAATGTAATATACACAGATAAATAGTATACAGGCCCCAGCCCGGCCCACCTGGACTGCTGTAACCTGCACTAATGTAATATAGACAGATAAATAGTATACAAGGCCCCAGCCCGGCCCACCTGGACTACTGTAACCTGCACTAATGTAATATAGACAGATAAATAGTATACAGGCCCCAGCCCGGCCCACCTGGACTGCTGTAACCTGCACTAATGTAATATAGACAGATAAATAGTATACAGGCCCCAGCCCGGCCCACCTGGACTACTGTAACCTGCACTAATGTAATATAGACAGATAAATAGTATACAGGCCACAGCCCGGCCCACCTGGACTGCTGTAACCTGCACTAATGTAATATACACAGATAAATAGTATCTGTACATGCCCCAGCCCGGCCCACCTGGACTACTGTAACCTGCACTAATGTAATATATACAGATAAATAGTATACATGCCCCAGCCCGTCCCACCTGGACTACTGTAACCTGCACTAATGTAATATAGACAGATAAATAGTATACAGGCCACAGCCCGGCCCACCTGGACTGCTGTAACCTGCACTAATGTAATATACACAGATAAATAGTATACTGTACATGCCCCAGCCCGGCCCACCTGGACTACTGTAACCTGCACTAATGTAATATAGACAGATAAATAGTATACAGGCCCTAGCCCGGCCCACCTGGACTACTGTAACCTGCACTAATGTAATATACACAGATAAATAGTATACAAGGCCCCAGCCCGGCCCACCTGGACTACTGTAACCTGCACTAATGTAATATACACAGATAAATAGTATACAGGCCACAGCCCGGCCCACCTGGACTGCTGTAACCTGCACTAATGTAATATAGACAGATAAATAGTATACAGGCCCCAGCCCGGCCCACCTGGACTGCTGTAACCTGCACTAATGTAATATAGACAGATAAATAGTATACAGGCCCCAGCCCGGCCCACCTGGACTGCTGTAACCTGCACTAATGTAATATACACAGATAAATAGTATACATGCCCCAGCCCGGCCCACCTGGACTACTGTAACCTGCACTAATGTAATATAGACAGATAAATAGTATACAGGCCCCAGCCCGGCCCACCTGGACTACTGTAACCTGCACTAATGTAATGCAGACAGATAAATAGTATACATGCCCCAGCCCGGCCCACCTGGACTGCTGTAACCTGCACTAATGTAATATAGACAGATAAATAGTATACAGGCCCCAGCCCGGCCCACCTGGACTGCTGTAACCTGCACTAATGTAATATAGACAGATAAATAGTATACAGGCCCCAGCCCGGCCCACCTGGACTGCTGTAACCTGCACTAATGTAATATACACAGATAAATAGTATACTGTACATGCCCCAGCCCGGCCCACCTGGACTACTGTAACCTGCACTAATGTAATATAGACAGATAAATAGTATACAGGCCCCAGCCCGGCCCACCTGGACTACTGTAACCTGCACTAATGTAATATAGACAGATAAATAGTATACAGGCCCCAGCCCGGCCCACCTGGACTGCTGTAACCTGCACTAATGTAATATAGACAGATAAATAGTATACAGGCCCCAGCCCGGCCCACCTGGACTGCTGTAACCTGCACTAATGTAATATAGACAGATAAATAGTATACAGGCCCCAGCCCGGCCCACCTGGACTACTGTAACCTGCACTAATGTAATATACACAGATAAATAGTATACATGCCCCAGCCCGGCCCACCTGGACTACTGTAACCTGCACTAATGTAATATAGACAGATAAATAGTATACAGGCCCCAGCCCGGCCCACCTGGACTGCTGTAACCTGCACTAATGTAATATAGACAGATAAATAGTATACAGGCCCCAGCCCGGCCCACCTGGACTGCTGTAACCTGCACTAATGTAATATAGACAGATAAATAGTATACAGGCCCCAGCCCGGCCCACCTGGACTGCTGTAACCTGCACTAATGTAATATAGACAGATAAATAGTATACAGGCCCCAGCCCGGCCCACCTGGACTGCTGTAACCTGCACTAATGTAATATACACAGATAAATAGTATACATGCCCCAGCCCGCCGCCCACCTGGACTACTGTAACCTGCACTAATGTAATATAGACAGATAAATAGTATACAGGCCCCAGCCCGGCCCACCTGGACTACTGTAACCTGCACTAATGTAATATAGACAGATAAATAGTATACAGGCCCCAGCCCGGCCCACCTGGACTGCTGTAACCTGCACTAATGTAATATAGACAGATAAATAGTATACAGGCCCCAGCCCGGCCCACCTGGACTGCTGTAACCTGCACTAATGTAATATACACAGATAAATAGTATACAGGCCCCAGCCCGGCCCACCTGGACTACTGTAACCTGCACTAATGTAATATACACAGATAAATAGCATACATGCCCCAGCCCGGCCCACCTGGACTACTGTAACCTGCACTAATGTAATATAGACAGATAAATAGTATACAGGCCACAGCCCGGCCCACCTGGACTACTGTAACCTGCACTAATGTAATATAGACAGATAAATAGTATACAGGCCACAGCCCGGCCCACCTGGACTGCTGTAACCTGCACTAATGTAATATAGACAGATAAATAGTATACAGGCCCCAGCCCGGCCCACCTGGACTGCTGTAACCTGCACTAATGTAATATACACAGATAAATAGTATACAGGCCCCAGCCCGGCCCACCTGGACTGCTGTAACCTGCACTAATGTAATATACACAGATAAATAGTATACATGCCCCAGCCCGGACCACCTGGACTACTGTAACCTGCACTAATGTAATACAGACAGATAAATAGTATACAAGGCCCCAGCCTGGCCCACCTGGACTACTGTAACCTGCACTAATGTAATACAGACAGATAAATAGTATACATGCCCCAGCCCGGCCCACCTGGACTGCTGTAACCTGCACTAATGTAATATAGACAGATAAATAGTATACATGCCCTAGCCCGGCCCACCTGGACTGCTGTAACCTGCACTAATGTAATATAGACAGATAAATAGTATACAGGCCCCAGCCCGACCCACCTGGACTGCTGTAACCTGCACTAATGTAATATACACAGATAAATAGTATAATGTACATGCCCCAGCCCGGCCCACCTGGACTACTGTAACCTGCACTAATGTAATATAGACAGATAAATAGTATACAGGCCCCAGCCCGGCCCACCTGGACTGCTGTAACCTGCACTAATGTAATATAAACAGATAAATAGTATACAGGCCCCAGCCCGGCCCACCTGGACTGCTGTAACCTGCACTAATGTAATATAGACAGATAAATAGTATACAGGCCCCAGCCCGGCCCACCTGGACTACTGTAACCTGCACTAATGTAATATAGACAGATAAATAGTATACAGGCCACAGCCCGGCCCACCTGGACTACTGTAACCTGCACTAATGTAATATAGACAGATAAATAGTATACAGGCCACAGCCCGGCCCACCTGGACTACTGTAACCTGCACTAATGTAATATAGACAGATAAATAGTATACAGGCCCCAGCCCGGCCCACCTGGACTGCTGTAACCTGCACTAATGTAATATAGACAGATAAATAGTATACAGGCCCCAGCCCGGCCCACCTGGACTGCTGTAACCTGCACTAATGTAATATACACAGATAAATAGTATACATGCCCCAGCCCGGCCCACCTGGACTACTGTAACCTGCACTAATGTAATACAGAAAAATAAATAGTATACAAGGCCCCAGCCTGGCCCACCTGGACTACTGTAACCTGCACTAATGTAATACAGACAGATAAATAGTATACATGCCCCAGCCCGGCCCACCTGGACTGCTGTAACCTGCACTAATGTAATATAGAAAGATAAATAGTATACAGGCCCTAGCCCGGCCCACCTGGACTGCTGTAACCTACACTAATGTAATATAGACAGATAAATAGTATACAGGCCCCAGCCCGGCCCACCTGGACTGCTGTAACCTGCACTAATGTAATATACACAGATAAATAGTATACTGTACATGCCCCAGCCCAGCCCACCTGGACTACTGTAACCTGCACTAATGTAATATAGACAGATAAATAGTATACAGGCCCCAGCCCGGCCCACCTGGACTGCTGTAACCTGCACTAATGTAATATACACAGATAAATAGTATACAGGCCCCAGCCCGGCCCACCTGGACTGCTGTAACCTGCACTAATGTAATATACACAGATAAATAGTATACAGGGCCCAGCCCAGCCCACCTGGACTACTGTAACCTGCACTAATGTAATATAGACAGATAAATAGTATACAAGGCCCCAGCCCGGCCCACCTGGACTGCTGTAACCTGCACTAATGTAATATAGACAGATAAATAGTATACAGGCCCCAGCCCGGCCCACCTGGACTACTGTAACCTGCACTAATGTAATATAGACAGATAAATAGTATACAGGCCCCAGCCCGGCCCAGCCCGGACTACTGTACCTGCCAAGAATAAACAGAAAAAGAAAAAGGCCCCAGCCCGGCCCACCTGGACTACTGTAACCTGCACTAATGTAATATAGACAGATAAATAGTATACAGGCCCCAGCCCGGCCCACCTGGACTACTGTAACCTGCACTAATGTAATATATACATATAAATAGTATACAGGCCCCAGCCCGGCCCACCAGGACTACTGTAACCTGCACTAATGTAATATACACAGATAAATAGTATACAAGGCCCCAGCCCGGCCCACCTGGACTACTGTAACCTGCACTAATGTAATATAGACAGATAAATAATATACAGGCCCCAGCCCGGCCCACCTGGACTACTGTAACCTGCACTAATGTAATATAGACAGATAAATAGTATACAAGGCCCCAGCCCGGCCCACCTGGACTGCTGTAACCTGCACTAATGTAATATAGACAGATAAATAGTATACAAGGCCCCAGCCCGGCCCACCTGGACTACTGTAACCTGCACTAATGTAATATACACAGATAAATAGTATACAGGCCCCAGCCCGGCCCACCTGGACTGCCTGAACCACTAATGTAATATAGACAGATAAATAGTATACATGCCCCAGCCCGGCCCACCTGGACTACTGTAACCTGCACTAATGTAATATAGACAGATAAATAGTATACAGGCCCCAGCCCGGCCCACCTGGACTACTGTAACCTGCACTAATGTAATATAGACAGATAAATAGTATACAGGCCCCAGCCCGGCCCACCTGGACTGCTGTAACCTGCACTAATGTAATATACACAGATAAATAGTATACAGGCCCCAGCCCGGCCCACCTGGACTACTGTAACCTGCACTAATGTAATATAGACAGATAAATAGTATACAGGCCCCAGCCCGGCCCACCTGGACTACTGTAACCTGCACTAATGTAATATACACAGATAAATAGTATACAAGGCCCCAGCCCGGCCCACCTGGACTACTGTAACCTGCACTAATGTAATATACACAGATAAATAGTATACAGGCCCCAGCCCGGCCCACCTGGACTGCTGTAACCTGCACTAATGTAATATAGACAGATAAATAGTATACAGGCCCCAGCCCGGCCCACCTGGACTGCTGTAACCTGCACTAATGTAATATAGACAGATAAATAGTATACAGGCCCCAGCCCGGCCCACCTGGACTGCTGTAACCTGCACTAATGTAATATACACAGATAAATAGTATACATGCCCCAGCCCGGCCCACCTGGACTACTGTAACCTGCACTAATGTAATATAGACAGATAAATAGTATACAGGCCCCAGCCCGGCCCACCTGGACTACTGTAACCTGCACTAATGTAATATAGACAGATAAATAGTATACATGCCCCAGCCCGGCCCACCTGGACTGCTGTAACCTGCACTAATGTAATATAGACAGATAAATAGTATACAGGCCCCAGCCCGGCCCACCTGGACTGCTGTAACCTGCACTAATGTAATATAGACAGATAAATAGTATACAGGCCCCAGCCCGGCCCACCTGGACTGCTGTAACCTGCACTAATGTAATATACACAGATAAATAGTATACTGTACATGCCCCAGCCCGGCCCACCTGGACTACTGTAACCTGCACTAATGTAATATAGACAGATAAATAGTATACAGGCCCCAGCCCGGCCCACCTGGACTACTGTAACCTGCACTAATGTAATATAGACAGATAAATAGTATACTTACAGGCCCCAGCCCGGCCCACCTGGACTACTGTAACCTGCACTAATGTAATATAGACAGATAAATAGTATACAGGCCCCAGCCCGGCCCACCTGGACTGCTGTAACCTGCACTAATGTAATATACACAGATAAATAGTACTACAGGCCCCAGCCCGGCCCACCTGGACTACTGTAACCTGCACTAATGTAATATAGACAGATAAATAGTATACAGGCCCCAGCCCGGCCCACCTGGACTGCTGTAACCTGCACTAATGTAATATAGACAGATAAATAGTATACAGGCCCCAGCCCGGCCCACCTGGACTACTGTAACCTGCACTAATGTAATATAGACAGATAAATAGTATACAGGCCCCAGCCCGGCCCACCTGGACTACTGTAACCTGCACTAATGTAATATAGACAGATAAATAGTATACAGGCCCCAGCCCGGCCCACCTGGACTGCTGTAACCTGCACTAATGTAATATAGACAGATAAATAGTATACAGGCCCCAGCCCGGCCCACCTGGACTGCTGTAACCTGCACTAATGTAATATACACAGATAAATAGTATACATGCCCCAGCCCGGCCCACCTGGACTACTGTAACCTGCACTAATGTAATATAGACAGATAAATAGTATACAGGCCCCAGCCCGGCCCACCTGGACTACTGTAACCTGCACTAATGTAATATAGACAGATAAATAGTATACAGGCCCACAGCCCGGCCCACCTGGACTACTGTAACCTGCACTAATGTAATATAGACAGATAAATAGTATACAGGCCCCAGCCCGGCCCACCTGGACTGCTGTAACCTGCACTAATGTAATATAGACAGATAAATAGTATACAGGCCCCAGCCCGGCCCACCTGGACTGCTGTAACCTGCACTAATGTAATATAGACAGATAAATAGTATACAGGCCCCAGCCCGGCCCACCTGGACTACTGTAACCTGCACTAATGTAATATAGACAGATAAATAGTATACAGGCCCCAGCCCGGCCCACCTGGACTACTGTAACCTGCACTAATGTAATATAGACAGATAAATAGTATACAGGCCCCAGCCCGGCCCACCTGGACTGCTGTAACCTGCACTAATGTAATATAGACAGATAAATAGTATACAGGCCCCAGCCCGGCCCACCTGGACTGCTGTAACCTGCACTAATGTAATATACACAGATAAATAGTATACAGGCCCCAGCCCGGCCCACCTGGACTGCTGTAACCTGCACTAATGTAATATACACAGATAAATAGTATACATGCCCCAGCCCGGCCCACCTGGACTACTGTAACCTGCACTAATGTAATACAGACAGATAAATAGTATACAAGGCCCCAGCCCGGCCCACCTGGACTACTGTAACCTGCACTAATGTAATACAGACAGATAAATAGTATACATGCCCCAGCCCGGCCCACCTGGACTGCTGTAACCTGCACTAATGTAATATAGACAGATAAATAGTATACAGGCCCTAGCCCGGCCCACCTGGACTGCTGTAACCTGCACTAATGTAATATAGACAGATAAATAGTATACAGGCCCCAGCCCGGCCCACCTGGACTGCTGTAACCTGCACTAATGTAATATACACAGATAAATAGTATATGTACATGCCCCAGCCCGGCCCACCTGGACTACTGTAACCTGCACTAATGTAATATAGACAGATAAATAGTATACAGGCCCCAGCCCGGCCCACCTGGACTGCTGTAACCTGCACTAATGTAATATAAACAGATAAATAGTATACAGGCCCCAGCCCGGCCCACCTGGACTGCTGTAACCTGCACTAATGTAATATAGACAGATAAATAGTATACCCCCAGCCCCGGCCCACCTGGACTACTGTAACCTGCACTAATGTAATATAGACAGATAAATAGTATACAGGCCCCAGCCCGGCCCACCTGGACTACTGTAACCTGCACTAATGTAATATAGACAGATAAATAGTATACAGGCCCCAGCCCGGCCCACCTGGACTACTGTAACCTGCACTAATGTAATATAGACAGATAAATAGTATACAGGCCCCAGCCCGGCCCACCTGGACTGCTGTAACCTGCACTAATGTAATATAGACAGATAAATAGTATACAGGCCCCAGCCCGGCCCACCTGGACTGCTGTAACCTGCACTAATGTAATATACACAGATAAATAGTATACATGCCCCAGCCCGGCCCACCTGGACTACTGTAACCTGCACTAATGTAATACAGAAAAATAAATAGTATACAAGGCCCCAGCCTGGCCCACCTGGACTACTGTAACCTGCACTAATGTAATACAGACAGATAAATAGTATACATGCCCCAGCCCGGCCCACCTGGACTGCTGTAACCTGCACTAATGTAATATAGAAAGATAAATAGTATACAGGCCCTAGCCCGGCCCACCTGGACTGCTGTAACCTACACTAATGTAATATAGACAGATAAATAGTATACAGGCCCCAGCCCGGCCCACCTGGACTGCTGTAACCTGCACTAATGTAATATACACAGATAAATAGTATACTGTACATGCCCCAGCCCAGCCCACCTGGACTACTGTAACCTGCACTAATGTAATATAGACAGATAAATAGTATACAGGCCCCAGCCCGGCCCACCTGGACTGCTGTAACCTGCACTAATGTAATATACACAGATAAATAGTATACAGGCCCCAGCCCGGCCCACCTGGACTGCTGTAACCTGCACTAATGTAATATACACAGATAAATAGTATACAAAGCCCCAGCCCGGCCCACCTGGACTACTGTAACCTGCACTAATGTAAATAGACAGATAAATAGTATACAGGCCCCAGCCCGGCCCACCTGGACTACTGTAACCTGCACTAATGTAATATAGACAGATAAATAGTATACAGGCCCCAGCCCGGCCCACCTGGACTACTGTAACCTGCACTAATGTAATATATACAGATAAATAGTATAAAGGCCCCAGCCCGGCCCACCTGGACTACTGTAACCTGCACTAATGTAATATAGACAGATAAATAGTATACAGGCCCCAGCCCGGCCCACCTGGACTACTGTAACCTGCACTAATGTAATATATACAGATAAATAGTATACAGGCCCCAGCCCGGCCCACCTGGACTACTGTAACCTGCACTAATGTAATATACACAGACAAATAGTATACAAGGCCCCAGCCCGGCCCACCTGGACTACTGTAACCTGCACTAATGTAATATAGACAGATAAATAGTATACAGGCCCCAGCCCGGCCCACCTGGACTACTGTAACCTGCACTAATGTAATATAGACAGATAAATAGTATACAAGGCCCCAGCCCGGCCCACCTGGACTGCTGTAACCTGCACTAATGTAATATAGACAGATAAATAGTATACAAGGCCCCAGCCCGGCCCACCTGGACTACTGTAACCTGCACTAATGTAATATACACAGATAAATAGTATACAGGCCCCAGCCCGGCCCACCTGGACTGCTGTAACCTGCACTAATGTAATATAGACAGATAAATAGTATACAGGCCCCAGCCTGGCCCACCTGGACTACTGTAACCTGCACTAATGTAATATATACAGATAAATAGTATACAGGCCCCAGCCCGGCCCACCTGGACTACTGTAACCTGCACTAATGTAATATAGACAGATAAATAGTATACAGGCCCCAGCCCGGCCCACCTGGACTGCTGTAACCTGCACTAATGTAATATACACAGATAAATAGTATACTTACAGGCCCCAGCCCGGCCCACCTGGACTACTGTAACCTGCACTAATGTAATATAGACAGATAAATAGTATACAGGCCCCAGCCCGGCCCACCTGGACTACTGTAACCTGCACTAATGTAATATACACAGATAAATAGTATACAAGGCCCCAGCCCGGCCCACCTGGACTACTGTAACCTGCACTAATGTAATATACACAGATAAATAGTATACAGGCCCCAGCCCGGCCCACCTGGACTGCTGTAACCTGCACTAATGTAATATAGACAGATAAATAGTATACAGGCCCCAGCCCGGCCCACCTGGACTGCTGTAACCTGCACTAATGTAATATAGACAGATAAATAGTATACAGGCCCCAGCCCGGCCCACCTGGACTGCTGTAACCTGCACTAATGTAATATAGACAGATAAATAGTATACAGGCCCCAGCCCGGCCCACCTGGACTACTGTAACCTGCACTAATGTAATATAGACAGATAAATAGTATACAGGCCCCAGCCCGGCCCACCTGGACTGCTGTAACCTGCACTAATGTAATATAGACAGATAAATAGTATACAGGCCCCAGCCCGGCCCACCTGGACTGCTGTAACCTGCACTAATGTAATATAGACAGATAAATAGTATACAGGCCCCAGCCCGGCCCACCTGGACTGCTGTAACCTGCACTAATGTAATATACACAGATAAATAGTATACTGTACATGCCCCAGCCCGGCCCACCTGGACTACTGTAACCTGCACTAATGTAATATAGACAGATAAATAGTATACAGGCCCCAGCCCGGCCCACCTGGACTACTGTAACCTGCACTAATGTAATATAGACAGATAAATAGTATACTTACAGGCCCCAGCCCGGCCCACCTGGACTACTGTAACCTGCACTAATGTAATATAGACAGATAAATAGTATACAGGCCCCAGCCCGGCCCACCTGGACTGCTGTAACCTGCACTAATGTAATATACACAGATAAATAGCATACTGTACAGGCCCCAGCCCGGCCCACCTGGACTACTGTAACCTGCACTAATGTAATATAGACAGATAAATAGTATACAGGCCCCAGCCCGGCCCACCTGGACTGCTGTAACCTGCACTAATGTAATATAGACAGATAAATAGTATACAGGCCCCAGCCCGGCCCACCTGGACTACTGCAACCTGCACTAATGTAATATACACAGATAAATAGTATACAGGCCCCAGCCCGGCCCACCTGGACTACTGTAACCTGCACTAATGTAATATAGACAGATAAATAGTATACAGGCCCCAGCCCGGCCCACCTGGACTGCTGTAACCTGCACTAATGTAATATAGACAGATAAATAGTATACAGGCCCCAGCCCGGCCCACCTGGACTGCTGTAACCTGCACTAATGTAATATAGACAGATAAATAGTATACAGGCCCCAGCCCGGCCCACCTGGACTGCTGTAACCTGCACTAATGTAATATACACAGATAAATAGTATACATGCCCCAGCCCGGCCCACCTGGACTACTGTAACCTGCACTAATGTAATATAGACAGATAAATAGTATACAGGCCCCAGCCCGGCCCACCTGGACTACTGTAACCTGCACTAATGTAATATAGACAGATAAATAGTATACAGGCCCCAGCCCGGCCCACCTGGACTACTGTAACCTGCACTAATGTAATATAGACAGATAAATAGTATACAGGCCCCAGCCCGGCCCACCTGGACTGCTGTAACCTGCACTAATGTAATATAGACAGATAAATAGTATACAGGCCCCAGCCCGGCCCACCTGGACTGCTGTAACCTGCACTAATGTAATATAGACAGATAAATAGTATACAGGCCCCAGCCCGGCCCACCTGGACTACTGTAACCTGCACTAATGTAATATACACAGATAAATAGCATACAGCCCCAGCCCGGCCCACCTGGACACTGTAACCTGCACTAATGTAATATAGACAGATAAATAGTATACAGGCCCCAGCCCCGGCCCACCTGGACTACTGTAACCTGCACTAATGTAATATAGACAGATAAATAGTATACAGGCCCCAGCCCGGCCCACCTGGACTGCTGTAACCTGCACTAATGTAATATAGACAGATAAATAGTATACAGGCCCCAGCCCGGCCCACCTGGACTGCTGTAACCTGCACTAATGTAATATAGACAGATAAATAGTATACAGGCCCCAGCCCGGCCCACCTGGACTGCTGTAACCTGCACTAATGTAATATACACAGATAAATAGTATACATGCCCCAGCCCGGCCCACCTGGACTACTGTAACCTGCACTAATGTAATACAGACAGATAAATAGTATACAAGGCCCCAGCCTGGCCCACCTGGACTACTGTAACCTGCACTAATGTAATACAGACAGATAAATAGTATACATGCCCCAGCCCGGCCCACCTGGACTGCTGTAACCTGCACTAATGTAATATAGACAGATAAATAGTATACAGGCCCCAGCCCGGCCCACCTGGACTGCTGTAACCTACACTAATGTAATATAGACAGATAAATAGTATACAGGCCCCAGCCCGGCCCACCTGGACTGCTGTAACCTGCACTAATGTAATATACACAGATAAATAGTATACATGTCATGCCCCAGCCCGGCCCACCTGGACTACTGTAACCTGCACTAATGTAATATAGACAGATAAATAGTATACAGGCCCCAGCCCGGCCCACCTGGACTGCTGTAACCTGCACTAATGTAATATAGACAGATAAATAGTATACAGGCCCCAGCCCGGCCCACCTGGACTACTGTAACCTGCACTAATGTAATATAGACAGATAAATAGTATACAGGCCCCAGCCCGGCCCACCTGGACTACTGTAACCTGCACTAATGTAATATAGACAGATAAATAGTATACAGGCCACAGCCCGGCCCACCTGGACTACTGTAACCTGCACTAATGTAATATAGACAGATAAATAGTATACAGGCCCCAGCCCGGCCCACCTGGACTGCTGTAACCTGCACTAATGTAATATAGACAGATAAATAGTATACAGGCCCCAGCCCGGCCCACCTGGACTGCTGTAACCTGCACTAATGTAATATACACAGATAAATAGTATACATGCCCCAGCCCGGCCCACCTGGACTACTGTAACCTGCACTAATGTAATACAGAAAAATAAATAGTATACAAGGCCCCAGCCTGGCCCACCTGGACTACTGTAACCTGCACTAATGTAATACAGACAGATAAATAGTATACATGCCCCAGCCCGGCCCACCTGGACTGCTGTAACCTGCACTAATGTAATATAGAAAGATAAATAGTATACAGGCCCTAGCCCGGCCCACCTGGACTGCTGTAACCTACACTAATGTAATATAGACAGATAAATAGTATACAGGCCCCAGCCCGGCCCACCTGGACTGCTGTAACCTGCACTAATGTAATATACACAGATAAATAGTATACTGTACATGCCCCAGCCCAGCCCACCTGGACTACTGTAACCTGCACTAATGTAATATAGACAGATAAATAGTATACAGGCCCCAGCCCGGCCCACCTGGACTGCTGTAACCTGCACTAATGTAATATACACAGATAAATAGTATACAGGCCCCAGCCCGGCCCACCTGGACTGCTGTAACCTGCACTAATGTAATATACACAGATAAATAGTATACAGGCCGCAGCCCAGCCCACCTGGACTACTGTAACCTGCACTAATGTAATAGACAGATAAATATATACAACCCCCCCGCCCCACCCTGTAACCTGCACTAATGTATATAGACAGATAAATAGTATACATGGCCCCCGCGCCGGCCCACCTGGACTGCTGTAACCTGCACTAATGTAATATAGACAGATAAATAGTATACAGGCCCCAGCCCGGCCCACCTGGACTACTGTAACCTGCACTAATGTAATATAGACAGATAAATAGTATACAGGCCCCAGCCCGGCCCACCTGGACTGTACGTATCCTGCACTAATGTAATATAGACAGATAAATAGTATACAGGCCCCAGCCCGGCCCACCTGGACTACTGTAACCTGCACTAATGTAATATATACAGATAAATAGTATAAAAGGCCCCAGCCCGGCCCACCTGGACTACTGTAACCTGCACTAATGTAATATAGACAGATAAATAGTATACAGGCCCCAGCCCGGCCCACCTGGACTGCTGTAACCTGCACTAATGTAATATAGACAGATAAATAGTATACAGGCCCCAGCCCGGCCCACCTGGACTACTGTAACCTGCACTAATGTAATATAAACAGATAAATAGTATACAAGGCCCCAGCCCGGCCCACCTGGACTACTGTAACCTGCACTAATGTAATATAGACAGATAAATAGTATACAGGCCCCAGCCCGGCCCACCTGGACTACTGTAACCTGCACTAATGTAATATATACAGATAAATAGTATACAGGCCCCAGCCCGGCCCACCTGGACTACTGTAACCTGCACTAATGTAATATACACAGATAAATAGTATACAAGGCCCCAGCCCGGCCCACCTGGACTACTGTAACCTGCACTAATGTAATATAGACAGATAAATAGTATACAGGCCCCAGCCCGGCCCACCTGGACTACTGTAACCTGCACTAATGTAATATAGACAGATAAATAGTATACAGGCCCCAGCCCGGCCCACCTGGACTACTGTAACCTGCACTAATGTAATATAGACAGATAAATAGTATACAAGGCCCCAGCCCGGCCCACCTGGACTACTGTAACCTGCACTAATGTAATATAGACAGATAAATAGTATACAGGCCCCAGCCCGGCCCACCTGGACTGCTGTAACCTGCACTAATGTAATATAGACAGATAAATAGTATACAGGCCCCAGCCCGGCCCACCTGGACTACTGTAACCTGCACTAATGTAATATAGACAGATAAATAGTATACAGGCCCCAGCCCGGCCCACCTGGACTACTGTAACCTGCACTAATGTAATATAGACAGATAAATAGTATACAGGCCCCAGCCCGGCCCACCTGGACTACTGTAACCTGCACTAATGTAATAAGTAATATACACAGATAAATAGTATACAGGCCCCAGCCCGGCCCACCTGGACTGCTGTAACCTGCACTAATGTAATATAGACAGATAAATAGTATACAGGCCCCAGCCCGGCCCACCTGGACTACTGTAACCTGCACTAATGTAATATAGACAGATAAATAGTATACAGGCCCCAGCCCGGCCCACCTGGACTGCTGTAACCTGCACTAATGTAATATAGACAGATAAATAGTATACAAGGCCCCAGCCCGGCCCACCTGGACTACTGTAACCTGCACTAATGTAATATAGACAGATAAATAGTATACAGGCCCCAGCCCGGCCCACCTGGACTACTGTAACCTGCACTAATGTAATATAGACAGATAAATAGTATACATGCCCCAGCCCGGCCCACCTGGACTGCTGTAACCTGCACTAATGTAATATAGACAGATAAATAGTATACAGGCCCCAGCCCGGCCCACCTGGACTGCTGTAACCTGCACTAATGTAATATAGACAGATAAATAGTATACAGGCCCCAGCCCGGCCCACCTGGACTGCTGTAACCTGCACTAATGTAATATACACAGATAAATAGTATACTACAGGCCCCAGCCCGGCCCACCTGGACTACTGTAACCTGCACTAATGTAATATAGACAGTAATTAAAGGCCCCAGCCCGCCCCCAACCAAAAAAAAAAAAAACAGATAAATAGTATACAGGCCCCAGCCCGGCCCACCTGGACTGCTGTAACCTGCACTAATGTAATATAGACAGATAAATAGTATACAGGCCCCAGCCCGGCCCACCTGGACTACTGTAACCTGCACTAATGTAATATAGACAGATAAATAGTATACAGGCCCCAGCCCGGCCCACCTGGACTACTGTAACCTGCACTAATGTAATATAGACAGATAAATAGTATACAGGCCCCAGCCCGGCCCACCTGGACTACTGTAACCTGCACTAATGTAATATAGACAGATAAATAGTATACAGGCCCCAGCCCGGCCCACCTGGACTGCTGTAACCTGCACTAATGTAATATACACAGATAAATAGTATACATGCCCCAGCCCGGCCCACCTGGACTACTGTAACCTGCACTAATGTAATACAGACAGATAAATAGTATACAGGCCCCAGCCCGGCCCACCTGGACTGCTGTAACCTGCACTAATGTAACATAGACAGATAAATAGTATACAGGCCCCAGCCCGGCCCACCTGGACTCTGTAACCTACACTAATGTAATATAGACAGATAAATAGTATACAGGCCCCAGCCCGGCCCACCTGGACTGCTGTAACCTGCACTAATGTAATATACACAGATAAATAGTTACGTACATGCCCCAGCCCGGCCCACCTGGACTACTGTAACCTGCACTAATGTAATATAGACAGATAAATAGTATACAGGCCCCAGCCCGGCCCACCTGGACTACTGTAACCTGCACTAATGTAATATAGACAGATAAATAGTATACAGGCCCCAGCCCGGCCCACCTGGACTGCTGTAACCTGCACTAATGTAATATAGACAGATAAATAGTATACAGGCCCCAGCCCGGCCCACCTGGACTGCTGTAACCTGCACTAATGTAATATAGACAGATAAATAGTATACAGGCCCCAGCCCGGCCCACCTGGACTGCTGTAACCTGCACTAATGTAATATACACAGATAAATAGTATACTGCCCCCCCCGTCCCGCACTAATGTAATACAGACAGATAAATAGTATACAGGCCCCAGCCCGGCCCACCTGGACTACTGTAACCTGCACTAATGTAATACAGACAGATAAATAGTATACATGCCCCAGCCCGGCCCACCTGGACTGCTGTAACCTGCACTAATGTAATATAGACAGATAAATAGTATACAGGCCCCAGCCCGGCCCACCTGGACTGCTGTAACCTGCACTAATGTAATATAGACAGATAAATAGTATACAGGCCCCAGCCCGGCCCACCTGGACTGCTGTAACCTGCACTAATGTAATATACACAGATAAATAGTTACTGTACATGCCCCAGCCCGGCCCACCTGGACTACTGTAACCTGCACTAATGTAATATACACAGATAAATAGTATACAGGCCCCAGCCCGGCCCACCTGGACTGCTGTAACCTGCACTAATGTAATATAGACAGATAAATAGTATACAGGCCCCAGCCCGGCCCACCTGGACTGCTGTAACCTGCACTAATGTAATATAGACAGATAAATAGTATACAGGCCCCAGCCCGGCCCACCTGGACTACTGTAACCTGCACTAATGTAATATAGACAGATAAATAGTATACAGGCCACAGCCCGGCCCACCTGGACTACTGTAACCTGCACTAATGTAATATAGACAGATAAATAGTATACAGGCCCCAGCCCGGCCCACCTGGACTACTGTAACCTGCACTAATGTAATATAGACAGATAAATAGTATACAGGCCCCAGCCCGGCCCACCTGGACTGCTGTAACCTGCACTAATGTAATATAGACAGATAAATAGTATACAGGCCCCAGCCCGGCCCACCTGGACTGCTGTAACCTGCACTAATGTAATATACACAGATAAATAGTATACAGGCCCCAGCCCGGCCCACCTGGACTACTGTAACCTGCACTAATGTAATATAGACAGATAAATAGTATACAAGGCCCCAGCCCGGCCCACCTGGACTACTGTAACCTGCACTAATGTAATATAGACAGATAAATAGTATACAGGCCCCAGCCCGGCCCACCTGGACTACTGTAACCTGCACTAATGTAATATAGACAGATAAATAGTATACAGGCCCCAGCCCGGCCCACCTGGACTGCTGTAACCTGCACTAATGTAATATAGACAGATAAATAGTATACAGGCCCCAGCCCGGCCCACCTGGACTACTGTAACCTGCACTAATGTAATATACACAGATAAATAGTACTACAGGCCCCAGCCCGGCCCACCTGGACTACTGTAACCTGCACTAATGTAATATAGACAGATAAATAGTATACAGGCCCCAGCCCGGCCCACCTGGACTGCTGTAACCTGCACTAATGTAATATAGACAGATAAATAGTATACAGGCCCCAGCCCGGCCCACCTGGACTGCTGTAACCTGCACTAATGTAATATACACAGAACCCCCACAGATAAATAGTATACAGGCCCCAGCCCGGCCCACCTGGACTGCTGTAACCTGCACTAATGTAATACAGACAGATAAATAGTATACAGGCCCCAGCCCGGCCCACCTGGACTACTGTAACCTGCACTAATGTAATATAGACAGATAAATAGTATACAGGCCCCAGCCCGGCCCACCTGGACTACTGTAACCTGCACTAATGTAATATAGACAGATAAATAGTATACAGGCCCCAGCCCGGCCCACCTGGACTACTGTAACCTGCACTAATGTAATACAAAAAAACCCCCCCGCACAAGTAATATACACAGATAAATAGTATACAGGCCCCAGCCCGGCCCACCTGGACTACTGTAACCTGCACTAATGTAATATAGACAGATAAATAGTATACAGGCCCCAGCCCGGCCCACCTGGACTACTGTAACCTGCACTAATGTAATATAGACAGATAAATAGTATACAGGCCCCAGCCCGGCCCACCTGGACTGCTGTAACCTGCACTAATGTAATATAGACAGATAAATAGTATACAGGCCCCAGCCCGGCCCACCTGGACTACTGTAACCTGCACTAATGTAATATAGACAGATAAATAGTATACAGGCCCCAGCCCGGCCCACCTGGACTACTGTAACCTGCACTAATGTAATATAGACAGATAAATAGTATACAGGCCCCAGCCCGGCCCACCTGGACTGCTGTAACCTGCACTAATGTAATATACACAGATAAATAGTATACAGGCCCCAGCCCGGCCCACCTGGACTACTGTAACCTGCACTAATGTAATATACACAGATAAATAGTATACAGGCCCCCAGACCCCCCCCGGCCCACCTGGACTACTGTAACCTGCACTAATGTAATATAGACAGATAAATAGTATACAGGCCCCAGCCCGGCCCACCTGGACTGCTGTAACCTGCACTAATGTAATATAGACAGATAAATAGTATACAGGCCCCAGCCCGGCCCACCTGGACTGCTGTAACCTGCACTAATGTAATATAGACAGATAAATAGTATACAGGCCCCAGCCCGGCCCACCTGGACTACTGTAACCTGCACTAATGTAATATAGACAGATAAATAGTATACAGGCCCCAGCCCGGCCCACCTGGACTGCTGTAACCTGCACTAATGTAATATAGACAGATAAATAGTATACAGGCCCCAGCCCGGCCCACCTGGACTGCTGTAACCTGCACTAATGTAATATAGACAGATAAATAGTATACAGGCCCCAGCCCGGCCCACCTGGACTGCTGTAACCTGCACTAATGTAATATACACAGATAAATAGTATACAGGCCCCAGCCCGGCCCACCTGGACTACTGTAACCTGCACTAATGTAATATAGACAGATAAATAGTATACAGGCCCCAGCCCGGCCCACCTGGACTACTGTAACCTGCACTAATGTAATATAGACAGATAAATACGCCCGCACAAATACAGGCCCCAGCCCGGCCCACCTGGACTGCTGTAACCTGCACTAATGTAATATAGACAGATAAATAGTATACAGGCCCCAGCCCGGCCCACCTGGACTACTGTAACCTGCACTAATGTAATATAGACAGATAAATAGTATACAGGCCCCAGCCCGGCCCACCTGGACTGCTGTAACCTGCACTAATGTAATATAGACAGATAAATAGTATACAGGCCCCAGCCCGGCCCACCTGGACTACTGTAACCTGCACTAATGTAATATAGACAGATAAATAGTATACATGCCCCAGCCCGGCCCACCTGGACTACTGTAACCGCACAAGTAAATAGACAGATAAATAGACAGGCCCAGCCCGCCCGGACCGACCTGCACTAATGTAATATAGACAGATAAATAGTATACAGGCCCCAGCCCGGCCCACCTGGACTGCTGTAACCTGCACTAATGTAATATAGACAGATAAATAGTATCACAGGCCCCAGCCCGGCCCACCTGGACTACTGTAACCTGCACTAATGTAATATAGACAGATAAATAGTATACAGGCCCCAGCCCGGCCCACCTGGACTACTGTAACCTGCACTAATGTAATATAGACAGATAAATAGTATACAGGCCCCAGCCCGGCCCACCTGGACTACTGTAACCTGCACTAATGTAATATAGACAGATAAATAGTATACAGGCCCCAGCCCGGCCCACCTGGACTGCTGTAACCTGCACTAATGTAATATAGACAGATAAATAGTATACAGGCCCCAGCCCGGCCCACCTGGACTGCTGTAACCTGCACTAATGTAATATAGACAGATAAATAGTATACAGGCCCCAGCCCGGCCCACCTGGACTACTGTAACCTGCACTAATGTAATATAGACAGATAAATAGTATACAGGCCCCAGCCCGGCCCACCTGGACTACTGTAACCTGCACTAATGTAATATAGACAGATAAATAGTATACAGGCCCCAGCCCGGCCCACCTGGACTGCTGTAACCTGCACTAATGTAATATAGACAGATAAATAGTATACAGGCCCCAGCCCGCCCACCTGGACTGCTGTAACCCACTAATGAAATAGACAGATAAATAGTATACAGGCCCCAGCCCGGCCCACCTGGACTGCTGTAACCTGCACTAATGTAATATAGACAGATAAATAGTATACAGGCCCCAGCCCGGCCCACCTGGACTGCTGTAACCTGCACTAATGTAATATACACAGATAAATAGTATACATGCCCCAGCCCGGCCCACCTGGACTACTGTAACCTGCACTAATGTAATACAGACAGATAAATAGTATACAAGGCCCCAGCCTGGCCCACCTGGACTACTGTAACCTGCACTAATGTAATACAGACAGATAAATAGTATACATGCCCCAGCCCGGCCCACCTGGACTGCTGTAACCTGCACTAATGTAATATAGACAGATAAATAGTATACAGGCCCCAGCCCGGCCCACCTGGACTGCTGTAACCTACACTAATGTAATATAGACAGATAAATAGTATACAGGCCCCAGCCCGGCCCACCTGGACTGCTGTAACCTGCACTAATGTAATATACACAGATAAATAGTATACTGTACATGCCCCAGCCCGGCCCACCTGGACTACTGTAACCTGCACTAATGTAATATAGACAGATAAATAGTATACAGGCCCCAGCCCGGCCCACCTGGACTGCTGTAACCTGCACTAATGTAATATAGACAGATAAATAGTATACAGGCCCCAGCCCGGCCCACCTGGACTGCTGTAACCTGCACTAATGTAATATAGACAGATAAATAGTATACAGGCCCCAGCCCGGCCCACCTGGACTACTGTAACCTGCACTAATGTAATATAGACAGATAAATAGTATACAGGCCCCAGCCCGGCCCACCTGGACTACTGTAACCTGCACTAATGTAATATAGACAGATAAATAGTATACAGGCCCCAGCCCGGCCCACCTGGACTGCTGTAACCTGCACTAATGTAATATAGACAGATAAATAGTATACAGGCCCCAGCCCGGCCCACCTGGACTGCTGTAACCTGCACTAATGTAATATACACAGATAAATAGTATACATGCCCCAGCCCGGCCCACCTGGACTACTGTAACCTGCACTAATGTAATACAGACAGATAAATAGTATACAAGGCCCCAGCCTGGCCCACCTGGACTACTGTAACCTGCACTAATGTAATACAGACAGATAAATAGTATACATGCCCCAGCCCGGCCCACCTGGACTGCTGTAACCTGCACTAATGTAATATAGACAGATAAATAGTATACAGGCCCTAGCCCGGCCCACCTGGACTGCTGTAACCTACACTAATGTAATATAGACAGATAAATAGTATACAGGCCCCAGCCCGGCCCACCTGGACTGCTGTAACCTGCACTAATGTAATATACACAGATAAATAGTATACTGTACATGCCCCAGCCCGGCCCACCTGGACTACTGTAACCTGCACTAATGTAATATAGACAGATAAATAGTATACAGGCCCCAGCCCGGCCCACCTGGACTGCTGTAACCTGCACTAATGTAATATACACAGATAAATAGTATACAGGCCCCAGCCCGGCCCACCTGGACTGCTGTAACCTGCACTAATGTAATATACACAGATAAATAGTATACAAGGCCCAGCCCGGCCCACCTGGACTACTGTAACCTGCACTAATGTAATATAGACAGATAAATAGTATACAAGGCCCCAGCCCGGCCCACCTGGACTGCTGTAACCTGCACTAATGTAATATAGACAGATAAATAGTATACAGGCCCCAGCCCGGCCCACCTGGACTACTGTAACCTGCACTAATGTAATATAGACAGATAAATAGTATACAGGCCCCAGCCCGGCCCACCTGGACTACTGTAACCTGCACTAATGTAATATAGACAGATAAATAGTATACAGGC
Source organism: Leptodactylus fallax (assembly GCA_947044405.1). Lineage (NCBI taxonomy): Eukaryota > Metazoa > Chordata > Amphibia > Anura > Leptodactylidae > Leptodactylus > Leptodactylus fallax. The sequence continues at coordinate 231,452 of CAMRHE010001018.1, forward strand.
CCCAGCCCGGCCCACCTGCGACTACTGTAACCTGCACTAATGTAATATAGACAGATAAATAGTATACAGGCCCCAGCCCGGCCCACCTGGACTACTGTAACCTGCACTAATGTAATATAGACAGATAAATAGTATACAGGCCCCAGCCCGGCCCACCTGGACTACTGTAACCTGCACTAATGTAATATAGACAGATAAATAGTATACAAGGCCCCAGCCCGGCCCACCTGGACTACTGTAACCTGCACTAATGTAATATAGACAGATAAATAGTATACAGGCCCCAGCCCGGCCCACCTGGACTACTGTAACCTGCACTAATGTAATATATACATATAAATAGTATACAGGCCCCAGCCCGGCCCACCTGGACTACTGTAACCTGCACTAATGTAATATACACAGACAAATAGTATACAAGGCCCCAGCCCGGCCCACCTGGACTACTGTAACCTGCACTAATGTAATATAGACAGATAAATAGTATACAGGCCCCAGCCCGGCCCACCTGGACTACTGTAACCTGCACTAATGTAATATAAACAGATAAATAGTATACAAGGCCCCAGCCCGGCCCACCTGGACTGCTGTAACCTGCACTAATGTAATATAGACAGATAAATAGTATACAAGGCCCCAGCCCGGCCCACCTGGACTACTGTAACCTGCACTAATGTAATATACACAGATAAATAGTATACAGCGCCCCAGCCCGGCCCACCTGGACTACTGTAACCTGCACTAATGTAATATAGACAGATAAATAGTATACAGGCCCCAGCCCGGCCCACCTGGACTGCTGTAACCTGCACTAATGTAATATACCCATAACAGATAAATAGTATACAGGCCCCAGCCCGGCCCACCTGGACTACTGTAACCTGCACTAATGTAATATAGACAGATAAATAGTATACAGGCCCCAGCCCGGCCCACCTGGACTACTGTAACCTGCACTAATGTAATATAGACAGATAAATAGTATACAGGCCCCAGCCCGGCCCACCTGGACTGCTGTAACCTGCACTAATGTAATATAGACAGATAAATAGTATACAGGCCCCAGCCCGGCCCACCTGGACTGCTGTAACCTGCACTAATGTAATATAGACAGATAAATAGTATACAGGCCCCAGCCCGGCCCACCTGGACTACTGTAACCTGCACTAATGTAATATAGACAGATAAATAGTATACAGGCCCCAGCCCGGCCCACCTGGACTACTGTAACCTGCACTAATGTAATATAGACAGATAAATAGTATACAGGCCCCAGCCCGGCCCACCTGGACTACTGTAACCTGCACTAATGTAATATAGACAGATAAATAGTATACAGGCCCCAGCCCGGCCCACCTGGACTGCTGTAACCTGCACTAATGTAATATAGACAGATAAATAGTATACAGGCCCCAGCCCGGCCCACCTGGACTGCTGTAACCTGCACTAATGTAATATAGACAGATAAATAGTATACAGGCCCCAGCCCGGCCCACCTGGACTGCTGTAACCTGCACTAATGTAATATACACAGATAAATAGTATACAGGCCCCAGCCCGGCCCACCTGGACTACTGTAACCTGCACTAATGTAATATAGACAGATAAATAGTATACAGGCCCCAGCCCGGCCCACCTGGACTGCTGTAACCTGCACTAATGTAATATAGACAGATAAATAGTATACAGGCCCCAGCCCGGCCCACCTGGACTACTGTAACCTGCACTAATGTAATATAGACAGATAAATAGTATACAGGCCCCAGCCCGGCCCACCTGGACTACTGTAACCTGCACTAATGTAATATAGACAGATAAATAGTATACAGGCCCCAGCCCGGCCCACCTGGACTGCTGTAACCTGCACTAATGTAATATAGACAGATAAATAGTATACAGGCCCCAGCCCGGCCCACCTGGACTGCTGTAACCTGCACTAATGTAATATACACAGATAAATAGTATACATGCCCCAGCCCGGCCCACCTGGACTCGGCGACGACACCGACTGAACCTGCACTAATGTAATACAGACAGATAAATAGTATACAGGCCCCAGCCCGGCCCACCTGGACTGCTGTAACCTGCACTAATGTAATATAGACAGATAAATAGTATACAGGCCCCAGCCCGGCCCACCTGGACTGCTGTAACCTGCACTAATGTAATATAGACAGATAAATAGTATACAGGCCCCAGCCCGGCCCACCTGGACTGCTGTAACCTGCACTAATGTAATATACACAGATAAATAGTATACATGCCCCAGCCCGGCCCACCTGACCTGCACTAATGTAATACAGACAGATAAATAGTTACATGCCCCAGCCCGGCCCACCTGGACTACTGTAACCTGCACTAATGTAATATAGACAGATAAATAGTATACAGGCCCCAGCCCGGCCCACCTGGACTGCTGTAACCTGCACTAATGTAATATAGACAATAAATATATACACCCACAGATAAATAGTATACAGGCCCCAGCCCGGCCCACCTGGACTGCTGTAACCTGCACTAATGTAATATAGACAGATAAATAGTATACAGGCCCCAGCCCGGCCCACCTGGACTACTGTAACCTGCACTAATGTAATATAGACAGATAAATAGTATACAGGCCCCAGCCCGGCCCACCTGGACTACTGTAACCTGCACTAATGTAATATAGACAGATAAATAGTATACAGGCCCCAGCCCGGCCCACCTGGACTACTGTAACCTGCACTAATGTAATATAGACAGATAAATAGTATACAGGCCCCAGCCCGGCCCACCTGGACTGCTGTAACCTGCACTAATGTAATATAGACAGATAAATAGTATACAGGCCCCAGCCCGGCCCACCTGGACTGCTGTAACCTGCACTAATGTAATATAGACAGATAAATAGTATACAGGCCCCAGCCCGGCCCACCTGGACTACTGTAACCTGCACTAATGTAATATAGACAGATAAATAGTATACAGGCCCCAGCCCGGCCCACCTGGACTACTGTAACCTGCACTAATGTAATATAGACAGATAAATAGTATACAGGCCCCAGCCCGGCCCACCTGGACTACTGTAACCTGCACTAATGTAATATAGACAGATAAATAGTATACAGGCCCCAGCCCGGCCCACCTGGACTGCTGTAACCTGCACTAATGTAATATAGACAGATAAATAGTATACAGGCCCCAGCCCGGCCCACCTGGACTACTGTAACCTGCACTAATGTAATATAGACAGATAAATAGTATACAGGCCCCAGCCCGGCCCACCTGGACTACTGTAACCTGCACTAATGTAATATAGACAGATAAATAGTATACAGGCCCCAGCCCGGCCCACCTGGACTACTGTAACCTGCACTAATGTAATATAGACAGATAAATAGTATACAGGCCCCAGCCCGGCCCACCTGGACTACTGTAACCTGCACTAATGTAATATAGACAGATAAATAGTATACAGGCCCCAGCCCGGCCCACCTGGACTACTGTAACCTGCACTAATGTAATATAGACAGATAAATAGTATACAGGCCCCAGCCCGGCCCACCTGGACTACTGTAACCTGCACTAATGTAATATAGACAGATAAATAGTATACAGGCCCCAGCCCGGCCCACCTGGACTGCTGTAACCTGCACTAATGTAATATACACAGATAAATAGACCCCCCCTACTGTAACCTGCACTAATGTAATATAGACAGATAAATAGTATACAGGCCCCAGCCCGGCCCACCTGGACTACTGTAACCTGCACTAATGTAATATAGACAGATAAATAGTATACAGGCCCCAGCCCGGCCCACCTGGACTGCTGTAACCTGCACTAATGTAATATAGACAGATAAATAGTATACAGGCCCCAGCCCGGCCCACCTGGACTACTGTAACCTGCACTAATGTAATATAGACAGATAAATAGTATACAGGCCCCAGCCCGGCCCACCTGGACGGCCGCCCCCCCCCCGGACTACTGTAACCTGCACTAATGTAATATAGACAGATAAATAGTATACAGGCCCCAGCCCGGCCCACCTGGACTACTGTAACCTGCACTAATGTAATATAGACAGATAAATAGTATACAGGCCCCAGCCCGGCCCACCTGGACTACTGTAACCTGCACTAATGTAATATAGACAGATAAATAGTATACAGGCCCCAGCCCGGCCCACCTGGACTACTGTAACCTGCACTAATGTAATATAGACAGATAAATAGTATACAGGCCCCAGCCCGGCCCACCTGGACTGCTGTAACCTGCACTAATGTAATATAGACAGATAAATAGTATACAGGCCCCAGCCCGGCCCACCTGGACTACTGTAACCTGCACTAATGTAATATAGACAGATAAATAGTATACAGGCCCCAGCCCGGCCCACCTGGACTGCTGTAACCTGCACTAATGTAATATAGACAGATAAATAGTATACAGGCCCCAGCCCGGCCCACCTGGACTGCTGTAACCTGCACTAATGTAATATAGACAGATAAATAGTATACAGGCCCCAGCCCGGCCCACCTGGACTACTGTAACCTGCACTAATGTAATATAGACAGATAAATAGTATACAGGCCCCAGCCCGGCCCACCTGGACTACTGTAACCTGCACTAATGTAATATAGACAGATAAATAGTATACAGGCCCCAGCCCGGCCCACCTGGACTACTGTAACCTGCACTAATGTAATATAGACAGATAAATAGTATACAGGCCCCAGCCCGGCCCACCTGGACTACTGTAACCTGCACTAATGTAATATAGACAGATAAATAGTATACAGGCCCCAGCCCGGCCCACCTGGACTGCTGTAACCTGCACTAATGTAATATAGACAGATAAATAGTATACAGGCCCCAGCCCGGCCCACCTGGACTGCTGTAACCTGCACTAATGTAATATACACAGATAAATAGTATACACCCACTAATGTAAATACACAGATAAATAGTATACGGCCCCAGCCCGGCCCACCTGGACTACTGTAACCTGCACTAATGTAATATAGACAGATAAATAGTATACAGGCCCCAGCCCGGCCCACCTGGACTGCTGTAACCTGCACTAATGTAATATAGACAGATAAATAGTATACAGGCCCCAGCCCGGCCCACCTGGACTGCTGTAACCTGCACTAATGTAATATAGACAGATAAATAGTATACAGGCCCCAGCCCGGCCCACCTGGACTACTGTAACCTGCACTAATGTAATATAGACAGATAAATAGTATACAGGCCCCAGCCCGGCCCACCTGGACTACTGTAACCTGCACTAATGTAATATAGACAGATAAATAGTATACAGGCCCCAGCCCGGCCCACCTGGACTACTGTAACCTGCACTAATGTAATATAGACAGATAAATAGTATACAGGCCCCAGCCCGGCCCACCTGGACTGCTGTAACCTGCACTAATGTAATATAGACAGATAAATAGTATACAGGCCCCAGCCCGGCCCACCTGGACTACTGTAACCTGCACTAATGTAATATAGACAGATAAATAGTATACAGGCCCCAGCCCGGCCCACCTGGACTACTGTAACCTGCACTAATGTAATATAGACAGATAAATAGTATACAGGCCCCAGCCCGGCCCACCTGGACTACTGTAACCTGCACTAATGTAATATAGACAGATAAATAGTATACAGGCCCCAGCCCGGCCCACCTGGACTACTGTAACCTGCACTAATGTAATATAGACAGATAAATAGTATACAGGCCCCAGCCCGGCCCACCTGGACTACTGTAACCTGCACTAATGTAATATAGACAGATAAATAGTATACAGGCCCCAGCCCGGCCCACCTGGACTACTGTAACCTGCACTAATGTAATATAGACAGATAAATAAAGATAAATAGTATACAGGCCCCAGCCCGGCCCACCTGGACTACTGTAACCTGCACTAATGTAATATAGACAGATAAATAGTATACAGGCCCCAGCCCGGCCCACCTGGACTACTGTAACCTGCACTAATGTAATATAGACAGATAAATAGTATACAGGCCCCAGCCCGGCCCACCTGGACTGCTGTAACCTGCACTAATGTAATATAGACAGATAAATAGTATACAGGCCCCAGCCCCCGGCCCACCTGGACTACTGTAACCTGCACTAATGTAATATAGACAGATAAATAGTATACAGGCCCCAGCCCGGCCCACCTGGACTGCTGTAACCTGCACTAATGTAATATACACAGATAAATAGTATACAGGCCCCAGCCCGGCCCACCTGGACTACTGTAACCTGCACTAATGTAATATAGACAGATAAATAGTATACAGGCCCCAGCCCGGCCCACCTGGACTACTGTAACCTGCACTAATGTAATATAGACAGATAAATAGTATACAGGCCCCAGCCCGGCCCACCTGGACTACTGTAACCTGCACTAATGTAATATAGACAGATAAATAGTATACAGGCCCCAGCCCGGCCCACCTGGACTACTGTAACCTGCACTAATGTAATATAGACAGATAAATAGTATACAGGCCCCAGCCCGGCCCACCTGGACTACTGTAACCTGCACTAATGTAATATAGACAGATAAATAGTATACAGGCCCCAGCCCGGCCCACCTGGACTACTGTAACCTGCACTAATGTAATATAGACAGATAAATAGTATACAGGCCCCAGCCCGGCCCACCTGGACTACTGTAACCTGCACTAATGTAATATAGACAGATAAATAGTATACAGGCCCCAGCCCGGCCCACCTGGACTACTGTAACCTGCACTAATGTAATATAGACAGATAAATAGTATACAGGCCCCAGCCCGGCCCACCTGGACTACTGTAACCTGCACTAATGTAATATAGACAGATAAATAGTATACAGGCCCCAGCCCGGCCCACCTGGACTACTGTAACCTGCACTAATGTAATATAGACAGATAAATAGTATACAGGCCCCAGCCCGGCCCACCTGGACTACTGTAACCTGCACTAATGTAATATAGACAGATAAATAGTATACAGGCCCCAGCCCGGCCCACCTGGACTACTGTAACCTGCACTAATGTAATATAGACAGATAAATAGTATACAGGCCCCAGCCCGGCCCACCTGGACTACTGTAACCTGCACTAATGTAATATAGACAGATAAATAGTATACAGGCCCCAGCCCGGCCCACCTGGACTGCTGTAACCTGCACTAATGTAATATAGACAGATAAATAGTATACAGGCCCCAGCCCGGCCCACCTGGACTACTGTAACCTGCACTAATGTAATATAGACAGATAAATAGTATACAGGCCCCAGCCCGGCCCACCTGGACTACTGTAACCTGCACTAATGTAATATAGACCAAGACAGATAAATAGTATACAGGCCCCAGCCCGGCCCACCTGGACTGCTGTAACCTGCACTAATGTAATATAGACAGATAAATAGTATACAGGCCCCAGCCCGGCCCACCTGGACTACTGTAACCTGCACTAATGTAATATAGACAGATAAATAGTATACAGGCCCCAGCCCGGCCCACCTGGACTACTGTAACCTGCACTAATGTAATATAGACAGATAAATAGTATACAGGCCCCAGCCCGGCCCACCTGGACTGCTGTAACCTGCACTAATGTAATATAGACAGATAAATAGTATACAGGCCCCAGCCCGGCCCACCTGGACTACTGTAACCTGCACTAATGTAATATAGACAGATAAATAGTATACAGGCCCCAGCCCGGCCCACCTGGACTACTGTAACCTGCACTAATGTAATATAGACAGATAAATAGTATACAGGCCCCAGCCCGGCCCACCTGGACTACTGTAACCTGCACTAATGTAATATAGACAGATAAATAGTATACAGGCCCCAGCCCGGCCCACCTGGACTACTGTAACCTGCACTAATGTAATATAGACAGATAAATAGTATACAGGCCCCAGCCCGGCCCACCTGGACTGCTGTAACCTGCACTAATGTAATATAGACAGATAAATAGTATACAGGCCCCAGCCCCCACCACTCAACCCACAAAAAACAACACGGCCCACCTGGACTACTGTAACCTGCACTAATGTAATATAGACAGATAAATAGTATACAGGCCCCAGCCCGGCCCACCTGGACTACTGTAACCTGCACTAATGTAATATAGACAGATAAATAGTATACAGGCCCCAGCCCGGCCCACCTGGACTACTGTAACCTGCACTAATGTAATATAGACAGATAAATAGTATACAGGCCCCAGCCCGGCCCACCTGGACTACTGTAACCTGCACTAATGTAATATAGACAGATAAATAGTATACAGGCCCCAGCCCGGCCCACCTGGACTGCTGTAACCTGCACTAATGTAATATAGACAGATAAATAGTATACAGGCCCCAGCCCGGCCCACCTGGACTACTGTAACCTGCACTAATGTAATATAGACAGATAAATAGTATACAGGCCCCAGCCCGGCCCACCTGGACTACTGTAACCTGCACTAATGTAATATAGACAGATAAATAGTATACAGGCCCCAGCCCGGCCCACCTGGACTACTGTAACCTGCACTAATGTAATATAGACAGATAAATAGTATACAGGCCCCAGCCCGGCCCACCTGGACTGCTGTAACCTGCACTAATGTAATATAGACAGATAAATAGTATACAGGCCCCAGCCCGGCCCACCTGGACTGCTGTAACCTGCACTAATGTAATATAGACAGATAAATAGTATACAGGCCCCAGCCCGGCCCACCTGGACTGCTGTAACCTGCACTAATGTAATATACACAGATAAATAGTATACAGGCCCCAGCCCGGCCCACCTGGACTACTGTAACCTGCACTAATGTAATATAGACAGATAAATAGTATACAGGCCCCAGCCCGGCCCACCTGGACTGCTGTAACCTGCACTAATGTAATATAGACAGATAAATAGTATACAGGCCCCAGCCCGGCCCACCTGGACTCTGTAACCTGCACAAGAACGAAAGGCCCCGCCCGGCCCACCTGGACTACTGTAACCTGCACTAATGTAATATAGACAGATAAATAGTATACAGGCCCCAGCCCGGCCCACCTGGACTACTGTAACCTGCACTAATGTAATATAGACAGATAAATAGTATACAGGCCCCAGCCCGGCCCACCTGGACTACTGTAACCTGCACTAATGTAATATAGACAGATAAATAGTATACAGGCCCCAGCCCGGCCCACCTGGACTACTGTAACCTGCACTAATGTAATATAGACAGATAAATAGTATACAGGCCCCAGCCCGGCCCACCTGGACTACTGTAACCTGCACTAATGTAATATAGACAGATAAATAGTATACAGGCCCCAGCCCGGCCCACCTGGACTGCTGTAACCTGCACTAATGTAATATAGACAGATAAATAGTATACAGGCCCCAGCCCGGCCCACCTGGACTACTGTAACCTGCACTAATGTAATATAGACAGATAAATAGTATACAGGCCCCAGCCCGGCCCACCTGGACTACTGTAACCTGCACTAATGTAATATAGACAGATAAATAGTATACAGGCCCCAGCCCGGCCCACCTGGCCAACCTGCTCACCCCCCCCACCCACTGTAACCTGCACTAATGTAATATAGACAGATAAATAGTATACAGGCCCCAGCCCGGCCCACCTGGACTACTGTAACCTGCACTAATGTAATATAGACAGATAAATAGTATACAGGCCCCAGCCCGGCCCACCTGGACTACTGTAACCTGCACTAATGTAATATAGACAGATAAATAGTATACAGGCCCCAGCCCGGCCCACCTGGACTACTGTAACCTGCACTAATGTAATATAGACAGATAAATAGTATACAGGCCCCAGCCCGGCCCACCTGGACTACTGTAACCTGCACTAATGTAATATAGACAGATAAATAGTATACAGGCCCCAGCCCGGCCCACCTGGACTACTGTAACCTGCACTAATGTAATATAGACAGATAAATAGTATACAGGCCCCAGCCCGGCCCACCTGGACTACTGTAACCTGCACTAATGTAATATAGACAGATAAATAGTATACAGGCCCCAGCCCGGCCCACCTGGACTACTGTAACCTGCACTAATGTAATATAGACAGATAAATAGTATACAGGCCCCAGCCCGGCCCACCTGGACTACTGTAACCTGCACTAATGTAATATAGACAGATAAATAGTATACAGGCCCCAGCCCGGCCCACCTGGACTACTGTAACCTGCACTAATGTAATATAGACAGATAAATAGTATACAGGCCCCAGCCCGGCCCACCTGGACTACTGTAACCTGCACTAATGTAATATAGACAGATAAATAGTATACAGGCCCCAGCCCGGCCCACCTGGACTACTGTAACCTGCACTAATGTAATATAGACAGATAAATAGTATACAGGCCCCAGCCCGGCCCACCTGGACTACTGTAACCTGCACTAATGTAATATAGACAGATAAATAGTATACAGGCCCCAGCCCGGCCCACCTGGACTACTGTAACCTGCACTAATGTAATATAGACAGATAAATAGTATACAGGCCCCAGCCCGGCCCACCTGGACTACTGTAACCTGCACTAATGTAATATAGACAGATAAATAGTATACAGGCCCCAGCCCGGCCCACCTGGACTACTGTAACCTGCACTAATGTAATATAGACAGATAAATAGTATACAGGCCCCAGCCCGGCCCACCTGGACTACTGTAACCTGCACTAATGTAATATAGACAGATAAATAGTATACAGGCCCCAGCCCGGCCCACCTGGACTGCTGTAACCTGCACTAATGTAATATACACAGATAAATAGTATACAGGCCCCAGCCCGGCCCACCTGGACTACTGTAACCTGCACTAATGTAATATAGACAGATAAATAGTATACAAGGCCCCAGCCCGGCCCACCTGGACTACTGTAACCTGCACTAATGTAATATAGACAGATAAATAGTATACAGGCCCCAGCCCGGCCCACCTGGACTGCTGTAACCTGCACTAATGTAATATAGACAGATAAATAGTATACAGGCCCCAGCCCGGCCCACCTGGACTGCTGTAACCTGCACTAATGTAATATAGACAGATAAATAGTATACAGGCCCCAGCCCGGCCCACCTGGACTGCTGTAACCTGCACTAATGTAATATAGACAGATAAATAGTATACAGGCCCCAGCCCGGCCCACCTGGACTACTGTAACCTGCACTAATGTAATATAGACAGATAAATAGTATACAGGCCCCAGCCCGGCCCACCTGGACTGCTGTAACCTGCACTAATGTAATATAGACAGATAAATAGTATACAGGCCCCAGCCCGGCCCACCTGGACTGCTGTAACCTGCACTAATGTAATATAGACAGATAAATAGTATACGGCCCCCCCACTGTAACCTGCACTAATGTAATATAGACAGATAAATAGTATACAGGCCCCAGCCCGGCCCACCTGGACTACTGTAACCTGCACTAATGTAATATAGACAGATAAATAGTATACAGGCCCCAGCCCGGCCCACCTGGACTACTGTAACCTGCACTAATGTAATATAGACAGATAAATAGTATACAGGCCCCAGCCCGGCCCACCTGGACTGCTGTAACCTGCACTAATGTAATATAGACAGATAAATAGTATACAGGCCCCAGCCCGGCCCACCTGGACTACTGTAACCTGCACTAATGTAATATAGACAGATAAATAGTATACAAGGCCCCAGCCCGGCCCACCTGGACTGCTGTAACCTGCACTAGACAGATAAATAGTATACAGGCCCCAGCCCGGCCCACCTGGACTGCTGTAACCTGCACTAATGTAATATAGACAGATAAATAGTATACAGGCCCCAGCCCGGCCCACCTGGACTACTGTAACCTGCACTAATGTAATATAGACAGATAAATAGTATACAGGCCCCAGCCCGGCCCACCTGGACTACTGTAACCTGCACTAATGTAATATAGACAGATAAATAGTATACAGGCCCCCGCCCGGCCCACCTGGACTGCTGTAACCTGCACTAATGTAATATAGACAGATAAATAGTATACAGGCCCCAGCCCGGCCCACCTGGACTGCTGTAACCTGCACTAATGTAATATAGACAGATAAATAGTATACAGGCCCCAGCCCGGCCCACCTGGACTACTGTAACCTGCACTAATGTAATATAGACAGATAAAAATACGTATACAGGCCCCAGCCCGGCCCACCTGGACTACTGTAACCTGCACTAATGTAATATAGACAGATAAATAGTATACAGGCCCCAGCCCGGCCCACCTGGACTACTGTAACCTGCACTAATGTAATATAGACAGATAAATAGTATACAGGCCCCAGCCCGGCCCACCTGGACTACTGTAACCTGCACTAATGTAATATAGACAGATAAATAGTATACAGGCCCCAGCCCGGCCCACCTGGACTACTGTAACCTGCACTAATGTAATATAGACAGATAAATAGTATACAGGCCCCAGCCCGGCCCACCTGGACTACTGTAACCTGCACTAATGTAATATAGACAGTAAACAGATAAATAGTATACAGGCCCCAGCCCGGCCCACCTGGACTACTGTAACCTGCACTAATGTAATATAGACAGATAAATAGTATACAGGCCCCAGCCCGGCCCACCTGGACTACTGTAACCTGCACTAATGTAATATAGACAGATAAATAGTATACAGGCCCCAGCCCGGCCCACCTGGACTACTGTAACCTGCACTAATGTAATATAGACAGATAAATAGTATACAGGCCCCAGCCCGGCCCACCTGGACTACTGTAACCTGCACTAATGTAATATAGACAGATAAATAGTATACAGGCCCCAGCCCGGCCCACCTGGACTGCTGTAACCTGCACTAATGTAATATAGACAGATAAATAGTATACAGGCCCCAGCCCGGCCCACCTGGACTACTGTAACCTGCACTAATGTAATATAGACAGATAAATAGTATACAGGCCCCAGCCCGGCCCACCTGGACTACTGTAACCTGCACTAATGTAATATAGACAGATAAATAGTTCGCCCCCCCCCCCCACCTGGACTACTGTAACCTGCACTAATGTAATATAGACAGATAAATAGTATACAGGCCCCAGCCCGGCCCACCTGGACTACTGTAACCTGCACTAATGTAATATAGACAGATAAATAGTATACAGGCCCCAGCCCGGCCCACCTGGACTGCTGTAACCTGCACTAATGTAATATAGACAGATAAATAGTATACAGGCCCCAGCCCGGCCCACCTGGACTACTGTAACCTGCACTAATGTAATATAGACAGATAAATAGTATACAGGCCCCAGCCCGGCCCACCTGGACTACTGTAACCTGCACTAATGTAATATAGACAGATAAATAGTATACAGGCCCCAGCCCGGCCCACCTGGACTACTGTAACCTGCACTAATGTAATATAGACAGATAAATAGTATACAGGCCCCAGCCCGGCCCACCTGGACTACTGTAACCTGCACTAATGTAATATAGACAGATAAATAGTATACAAGGCCCCAGCCCGGCCCACCCCTGGACTACTGTAACCTGCACTAATGTAATATAGACAGATAAATAGTATACAGGCCCCAGCCCGGCCCACCTGGACTACTGTAACCTGCACTAATGTAATATAGACAGATAAATAGTATACAGGCCCCAGCCCGGCCCACCTGGACTGCTGTAACCTGCACTAATGTAATATAGACAGATAAATAGTATACAGGCCCCAGCCCGGCCCACCTGGACTGCTGTAACCTGCACTAATGTAATATAGACAGATAAATAGTATACAGGCCCCAGCCCGGCCCACCTGGACTACTGTAACCTGCACTAATGTAATATAGACAGATAAATAGTATACAGGCCCCAGCCCGGCCCACCTGGACTACTGTAACCTGCACTAATGTAATATAGACAGATAAATAGTATACAGGCCCCAGCCCGGCCCACCTGGACTGCTGTAACCTGCACTAATGTAATATAGACAGATAAATAGTATACAGGCCCCAGCCCGGCCCACCTGGACTGCTGTAACCTGCACTAATGTAATATAGACAGATAAATAGTATACAGGCCCCAGCCCGGCCCACCTGGACTACTGTAACCTGCACTAATGTAATATACACAGATAAATAGTATACAGGCCCCAGCCCGGCCCACCTGGACTACTGTAACCTGCACTAATGTAATATAGACAGATAAATAGTATACAGGCCCCAGCCCGGCCCACCTGGACTACTGTAACCTGCACTAATGTAATATAGACAGATAAATAGTATACAGGCCCCAGCCCGGCCCACCTGGACTGCTGTAACCTGCACTAATGTAATATAGACAGATAAATAGTATACAGGCCCCAGCCCGGCCCACCTGGACTACTGTAACCTGCACTAATGTAATATAGACAGATAAATAGTATACAGGCCCCAGCCCGGCCCACCTGGACTACTGTAACCTGCACTAATGTAATATAGACAGATAAATAGTATACAGGCCCCAGCCCGGCCCACCTGGACTACTGTAACCTGCACTAATGTAATATAGACAGATAAATAGTATACAGGCCCCAGCCCGGCCCACCTGGACTACTGTAACCTGCACTAATGTAATATAGACAGATAAATAGTATACAGGCCCCAGCCCGGCCCACCTGGACTGCTGTAACCTGCACTAATGTAATATAGACAGATAAATAGTATACAGGCCCCAGCCCGGCCCACCTGGACTGCTGTAACCTGCACTAATGTAATATACACAGATAAATAGTATACAGGCCCCAGCCCGGCCCACCTGGACTACTGTAACCTGCACTAATGTAATATAGACAGATAAATAGTATACAGGCCCCAGCCCGGCCCACCTGGACTACTGTAACCTGCACTAATGTAATATAGACAGATAAATAGTATACAGGCCCCAGCCCGGCCCACCTGGACTACTGTAACCTGCACTAATGTAATATAGACAGATAAATAGTATACAGGCCCCAGCCCGGCCCACCTGGACTACTGTAACCTGCACTAATGTAATATAGACAGATAAATAGTATACAGGCCCCAGCCCGGCCCACCTGGACTACTGTAACCTGCACTAATGTAATATAGACAGATAAATAGTATACAGGCCCCAGCCCGGCCCACCTGGACTACTGTAACCTGCACTAATGTAATATAGACAGATAAATAGTATACAGGCCCCAGCCCGGCCCACCTGGACTACTGTAACCTGCACTAATGTAATATAGACAGATAAATAGTATACAGGCCCCAGCCCGGCCCACCTGGACTACTGTAACCTGCACTAATGTAATATAGACAGATAAATAGTATACAGGCCCCAGCCCGGCCCACCTGGACTGCTGTAACCTGCACTAATGTAATATAGACAGATAAATAGTATACAGGCCCCAGCCCGGCCCACCTGGACTGCTGTAACCTGCACTAATGTAATATACACAGATAAATAGTATACATGCCCCAGCCCGGCCCACCTGGACTACTGTAACCTGCACTAATGTAATACAGACAGATAAATAGTATACAAGGCCCCAGCCCGGCCCACCTGGACTACTGTAACCTGCACTAATGTAATACAGACAGATAAATAGTATACATGCCCCAGCCCGGCCCACCTGGACTGCTGTAACCTGCACTAATGTAATATAGACAGATAAATAGTATACAGGCCCCAGCCCGGCCCACCTGGACTGCTGTAACCTACACTAATGTAATATAGACAGATAAATAGTATACAGGCCCCAGCCCGGCCCACCTGGACTGCTGTAACCTGCACTAATGTAATATACACAGATAAATAGTATCGTACATGCCCCAGCCCGGCCCACCTGGACTACTGTAACCTGCACTAATGTAATATAGACAGATAAATAGTATACAGGCCCCAGCCCGGCCCACCTGGACTGCTGTAACCTGCACTAATGTAATATAGACAGATAAATAGTATACAGGCCCCAGCCCGGCCCACCTGGACTGCTGTAACCTGCACTAATGTAATATAGACAGATAAATAGTATACAGGCCCCAGCCCGGCCCACCTGGACTACTGTAACCTGCACTAATGTAATATAGACAGATAAATAGTATACAGGCCCCAGCCCGGCCCACCTGGACTACTGTAACCTGCACTAATGTAATATAGACAGATAAATAGTATACAGGCCCCAGCCCGGCCCACCTGGACTGCTGTAACCTGCACTAATGTAATATAGACAGATAAATAGTATACAGGCCCCAGCCCGGCCCACCTGGACTGCTGTAACCTGCACTAATGTAATATACACAGATAAATAGTATACAGGCCCCAGCCCGGCCCACCTGGACTACTGTAACCTGCACTAATGTAATATAGACAGATAAATAGTATACAAGGCCCCAGCCCGGCCCACCTGGACTACTGTAACCTGCACTAATGTAATATAGACAGATAAATAGTATACAGGCCCCAGCCCGGCCCACCTGGACTGCTGTAACCTGCACTAATGTAATATAGACAGATAAATAGTATACAGGCCCCAGCCCGGCCCACCTGGACTACTGTAACCTGCACTAATGTAATATAGACAGATAAATAGTATACAGGCCCCAGCCCGGCCCACCTGGACTGCTGTAACCTGCACCACAGAAAAACCAGCCCCAGCCCGGCCCACCTGGACTACTGTAACCTGCACTAATGTAATATAGACAGATAAATAGTATACAGGCCCCAGCCCGGCCCACCTGGACTACTGTAACCTGCACTAATGTAATATAGACAGATAAATAGTATACAGGCCCCAGCCCGGCCCACCTGGACTGCTGTAACCTGCACTAATGTAAAGACAGATAAATAGTAACAGGCCCCAGCCCGGCCCACCTGGACTACTGTAACCTGCACTAATGTAATATAGACAGATAAATAGTATACAGGCCCCAGCCCGGCCCACCTGGACTACTGTAACCTGCACTAATGTAATATAGACAGATAAATAGTATACAGGCCCCAGCCCGGCCCACCTGGACTACTGTAACCTGCACTAATGTAATATAGACAGATAAATAGTATACAGGCCCCAGCCCGGCCCACCTGGACTGCTGTAACCTGCACTAATGTAATATAGACAGATAAATAGTATACAGGCCCCAGCCCGGCCCACCTGGACTACTGTAACCTGCACTAATGTAATATAGACAGATAAATAGTATACAGGCCCCAGCCCGGCCCACCTGGACTACTGTAACCTGCACTAATGTAATATAGACAGATAAATAGTATACAAGGCCCCAGCCCGGCCCACCTGGACTACTGTAACCTGCACTAATGTAATATAGACAGATAAATAGTATACAGGCCCCAGCCCGGCCCACCTGGACTACTGTAACCTGCACTAATGTAATATAGACAGATAAATAGTATACAGGCCCCAGCCCGGCCCACCTGGACTACTGTAACCTGCACTAATGTAATATAGACAGATAAATAGTATACAAGGCCCCAGCCCGGCCCACCTGGACTACTGTAACCTGCACTAATGTAATATAGACAGATAAATAGTATACAGGCCCCAGCCCGGCCCACCTGGACTACTGTAACCTGCACTAATGTAATATATACATATAAATAGTATACAGGCCCCAGCCTGGCCTCCACCAGGACTACTGTAACCTGCACTAATGTAATATACACAGACAAATAGTATACAAGGCCCCAGCCCGGCCCACCTGGACTACTGTAACCTGCACTAATGTAATATAGACAGATAAATAATATACAGGCCCCAGCCCGGCCCACCTGGACTACTGTAACCTGCACTAATGTAATATAAACAGATAAATAGTATACAAGGCCCCAGCCCGGCCCACCTGGACTGCTGTAACCTGCACTAATGTAATATAGACAGATAAATAGTATACAAGGCCCCAGCCCGGCCCACCTGGACTACTGTAACCTGCACTAATGTAATATAGACAGATAAATAGTATACAGGCCCCAGCCCGGCCCACCTGGACTACTGTAACCTGCACTAATGTAATATAGACAGATAAATAGTATACAGGCCCCAGCCCGGCCCACCTGGACTGCTGTAACCTGCACTAATGTAATATAGACAGATAAATAGTATACAGGCCCCAGCCCGGCCCACCTGGACTACTGTAACCTGCACTAATGTAATATAGACAGATAAATAGTATACAGGCCCCAGCCCGGCCCACCTGGACTACTGTAACCTGCACTAATGTAATATAGACAGATAAATAGTATACAGGCCCCAGCCCGGCCCACCTGGACTGCTGTAACCTGCACTAATGTAATATACACAGATAAATAGTATACAGGCCCCAGCCCGGCCCACCTGGACTACTGTAACCTGCACTAATGTAATATAGACAGATAAATAGTATACAGGCCCCAGCCCGGCCCACCTGGACTGCTGTAACCTGCACTAATGTAATATAGACAGATAAATAGTATACAGGCCCCAGCCCGGCCCACCTGGACTACTGTAACCTGCACTAATGTAATATAGACAGATAAATAGTATACAGGCCCCAGCCCGGCCCACCTGGACTGCTGTAACCTGCACTAATGTAATATAGACAGATAAATAGTATACAGGCCCCAGCCCGGCCCACCTGGACTACTGTAACCTGCACTAATGTAATATAGACAGATAAATAGTATACAGGCCCCAGCCCGGCCCACCTGGACTACTGTAACCTGCACTAATGTAATATAGACAGATAAATAGTATACAGGCCCCAGCCCCCCCGGCCACCCACCTGGACTACTGTAACCTGCACTAATGTAATATAGACAGATAAATAGTATACAGGCCCCAGCCCGGCCCACCTGGACTACTGTAACCTGCACTAATGTAATATAGACAGATAAATAGTATACAGGCCCCAGCCCGGCCCACCTGGACTGCTGTAACCTGCACTAATGTAATATAGACAGATAAATAGTATACAGGCCCCAGCCCGGCCCACCTGGACTGCTGTAACCTGCACTAATGTAATATACACAGATAAATAGTATACAGGCCCCAGCCCGGCCCACCTGGACTACTGTAACCTGCACTAATGTAATATAGACAGATAAATAGTATACAGGCCCCAGCCCGGCCCACCTGGACTACTGTAACCTGCACTAATGTAATATAGACAGATAAATAGTATACAGGCCCCAGCCCGGCCCACCTGGACTACTGTAACCTGCACTAATGTAATATAGACAGATAAATAGTATACAGGCCCCAGCCCGGCCCACCTGGACTGCTGTAACCTGCACTAATGTAATATAGACAGATAAATAGTATACAGGCCCCCACGGCCCACCTGGACTGCTGTAACCTGCACTAATGTAATATAGACAGATAAATAGTATACAGGCCCCAGCCCGGCCCACCTGGACTGCTGTAACCTGCACTAATGTAATATACACAGATAAATAGTATACATGCCCCAGCCCGGCCCACCTGGACTACTGTAACCTGCACTAATGTAATATAGACAGATAAATAGTATACAGGCCCCAGCCCGGCCCACCTGGACTGCTGTAACCTGCACTAATGTAATATAGACAGATAAATAGTATACAGGCCCCAGCCCGGCCCACCTGGACTGCTGTAACCTGCACTAATGTAATATAGACAGATAAATAGTATACAGGCCCCAGCCCGGCCCACCTGGACTGCTGTAACCTGCACTAATGTAATATACACAGATAAATAGTATACAGGCCCCAGCCCGGCCCACCTGGACTACTGTAACCTGCACTAATGTAATATAGACAGATAAATAGTATACAGGCCCCAGCCCGGCCCACCTGGACTGCTGTAACCTGCACTAATGTAATATAGACAGATAAATAGTATACAGGCCCCAGCCCGGCCCACCTGGACTGCTGTAACCTGCACTAATGTAATATAGACAGATAAATAGTATACAGGCCCCGGCCCACCTGGACTGCTGTAACCTGCACTAATGTAATATACACAGATAAATAGTATACATGCCCCAGCCCGGCCCACCTGGACTACTGTAACCTGCACTAATGTAATATAGACAGATAAATAGTATACAGGCCCCAGCCCGGCCCACCTGGACTGCTGTAACCTGCACTAATGTAATATAGACAGATAAATAGTATACAGGCCCCAGCCCGGCCCACCTGGACTGCTGTAACCTGCACTAATGTAATATAGACAGATAAATAGTATACAGGCCCCAGCCCGGCCCACCTGGACTACTGTAACCTGCACTAATGTAATATAGACAGATAAATAGTATACAGGCCCCAGCCCGGCCCACCTGGACTACTGTAACCTGCACTAATGTAATATAGACAGATAAATAGTATACAGGCCCCAGCCCGGCCCACCTGGACTACTGTAACCTGCACTAATGTAATATAGACAGATAAATAGTATACAGGCCCCAGCCCGGCCCACCTGGACTGCTGTAACCTGCACTAATGTAATATACACAGATAAATAGTATACAGGCCCCAGCCCGGCCCACCTGGACTGCTGTAACCTGCACTAATGTAATATACAGACAGATATAGTACAGGCCCCAGCCCGGCCCACCTGGACTACTGTAACCTGCACTAATGTAATATAGACAGATAAATAGTATACAGGCCCCAGCCCGGCCCACCTGGACTACTGTAACCTGCACTAATGTAATATACACAGATAAATAGTATACAGGCCCAGCCCGGCCCACCTGGACTACTGTAACCTGCACTAATGTAATAGACAGATAAATAGTATACAGGCCCCAGCCCGGCCCACCTGGACTGCTGTAACCTGCACTAATGTAAATAGACAGATAAATAGTATACAGGCCCCAGCCCGGCCCACCTGGACTACTGTAACCTGCACTAATGTAATATAGACAGATAAATAGTATACAGGCCCCAGCCCGGCCCACCTGGACTACTGTAACCTGCACTAATGTAATATATACAGATAAATAGTATACAAGGCCCCAGCCCGGCCCACCTGGACTACTGTAACCTGCACTAATGTAATATAGACAGATAAATAGTATACAGGCCCCAGCCCGGCCCACCTGGACTACTGTAACCTGCACTAATGTAATAAAAAAACAGGCCCCAGCCACTACTGTAACCTGCACTAATGTAATATACACAGACAAATAGTATACAGGCCCCAGCCCGGCCCACCTGGACTACTGTAACCTGCACTAATGTAATATAGACAGATAAATAGTATACAGGCCCCAGCCCGGCCCACCTGGACTACTGTAACCTGCACTAATGTAATATAGACAGATAAATAGTATACAGGCCCCAGCCCGGCCCACCTGGACTACTGTAACCTGCACTAATGTAATATAGACAGATAAATAGTATACAGGCCCCAGCCCGGCCCACCTGGACTACTGTAACCTGCACTAATGTAATATAGACAGATAAATAGTATACAGGCCCCAGCCCGGCCCACCTGGACTACTGTAACCTGCACTAATGTAATATAGACAGATAAATAGTATACAGGCCCCAGCCCGGCCCACCTGGACTACTGTAACCTGCACTAATGTAATATAGACAGATAAATAGTATACAGGCCCCAGCCCGGCCCACCTGGACTACTGTAACCTGCACTAATGTAATATAGACAGATAAATAGTATACAGGCCCCAGCCCGGCCCACCTGGACTACTGTAACCTGCACTAATGTAATATAGACAGATAAATAGTATACAGGCCCCAGCCCGGCCCACCTGGACTGCTGTAACCTGCACTAATGTAATATAGACAGATAAATAGTATACAGGCCCCAGCCCGGCCCACCTGGACTGCTGTAACCTGCACTAATGTAATATAGACAGATAAATAGTATACAGGCCCCAGCCCGGCCCACCTGGACTGCTGTAACCTGCACTAATGTAATATAGACAGATAAATAGTATACAGGCCCCAGCCCGGCCCACCTGGACTGCTGTAACCTGCACTAATGTAATATAGACAGATAAATAGTATACAGGCCCCAGCCCGGCCCACCTGGACTACTGTAACCTGCACTAATGTAATATAGACAGATAAATAGTATACAGGCCCCAGCCCGGCCCACCTGGACTACTGTAACCTGCACTAATGTAATATAGACAGATAAATAGTATACAGGCCCCAGCCCGGCCCACCTGGACTACTGTAACCTGCACTAATGTAATATAGACAGATAAATAGTATACAGGCCCCAGCCCGGCCCACCTGGACTGCTGTAACCTGCACTAATGTAATATAGACAGATAAATAGTATACAGGCCCCAGCCCGGCCCACCTGGACTACTGTAACCTGCACTAATGTAATATAGACAGATAAATAGTATACAGGCCCCAGCCCGGCCCACCTGGACTACTGTAACCTGCACTAATGTAATATAGACAGATAAATAGTATACAGGCCCCAGCCCGGCCCACCTGGACTGCTGTAACCTGCACTAATGTAATATAGACAGATAAATAGTATACAGGCCCCAGCCCGGCCCACCTGGACTACTGTAACCTGCACTAATGTAATATAGACAGATAAATAGTATACAGGCCCCAGCCCGGCCCACCTGGACTACTGTAACCTGCACTAATGTAATATAGACAGATAAATAGTATACAGGCCCCAGCCCGGCCCACCTGGACTGCTGTAACCTGCACTAATGTAATATAGACAGATAAATAGTATACAGGCCCCAGCCCGGCCCACCTGGACTGCTGTAACCTGCACTAATGTAATATAGACAGATAAATAGTATACAGGCCCCAGCCCGGCCCACCTGGACTGCTGTAACCTGCACTAATGTAATATACACAGATAAATAGTATACAGGCCCCAGCCCGGCCCACCTGGACTACTGTAACCTGCACTAATGTAATATAGACAGATAAATAGTATACAGGCCCCAGCCCGGCCCACCTGGACTACTGTAACCTGCACTAATGTAATATAGACAGATAAATAGTATACAGGCCCCAGCCCGGCCCACCTGGACTGCTGTAACCTGCACTAATGTAATATAGACAGATAAATAGTATACAGGCCCCAGCCCGGCCCACCTGGACTGCTGTAACCTGCACTAATGTAATATAGACAGATAAATAGTATACAGGCCCCAGCCCGGCCCACCTGGACTACTGTAACCTGCACTAATGTAATATACACAGATAAATAGTATACAGGCCCCAGCCCGGCCCACCTGGACTACTGTAACCTGCACTAATGTAATATAGACAGATAAATAGTATACAGGCCCCAGCCCGGCCCACCTGGACTACTGTAACCTGCACTAATGTAATATAGACAGATAAATAGTATACAGGCCCCAGCCCGGCCCACCTGGACTACTGTAACCTGCACTAATGTAATATAGACAGATAAATAGTATACAGGCCCCAGCCCGGCCCACCTGGACTACTGTAACCTGCACTAATGTAATATAGACAGATAAATAGTATACAGGCCCCAGCCCGGCCCACCTGGACTACTGTAACCTGCACTAATGTAATATAGACAGATAAATAGTATACAGGCCCCAGCCCGGCCCACCTGGACTACTGTAACCTGCACTAATGTAATATAGACAGATAAATAGTATACAGGCCCCAGCCCGGCCCACCTGGACTACTGTAACCTGCACTAATGTAATATAGACAGATAAATAGTATACAAGGCCCCAGCCCGGCCCACCTGGACTACTGTAACCTGCACTAATGTAATATAGACAGATAAATAGTATACAAGGCCCCAGCCCGGCCCACCTGGACTACTGTAACCTGCACTAATGTAATAGACAGATAAATAGTATACAAGGCCCCAGCCCGGCCCCACCTGGACGCTGTAACCTGCACTAATGTAATAGACAGATAAATAGTATACAGGCCCCAGCCCGGCCCACCTGGACTACTGTAACCTGCACTAATGTAATATAGACAGATAAATAGTATACAGGCCCCAGCCCGGCCCACCTGGACTACTGTAACCTGCACTAATGTAATATATACAGATAAATAGTATACAAGGCCCCAGCCCGGCCCACCTGGACTACTGTAACCTGCACTAATGTAATATAGACAGATAAATAGTATACAGGCCCCAGCCCGGCCCACCTGGACTACTGTAACCTGCACTAATGTAATATATACATATAAATAGTATACAGGCCCCAGCCTGGCCCACCTGGACTACTGTAACCTGCACTAATGTAATATACACAGACAAATAGTATACAAGGCCCCAGCCCGGCCCACCTGGACTACTGTAACCTGCACTAATGTAATATAGACAGATAAATAATATACAGGCCCCAGCCCGGCCCACCTGGACTACTGTAACCTGCACTAATGTAATATAAACAGATAAATAGTATAGGCAGCCCCGGCCCACCTGGACGCTGTAACCGCACAAGAACACAGAAAAAGAACAGGCCCCAGCCCGGCCCACCTGGACTACTGTAACCTGCACTAATGTAATATAGACAGATAAATAGTATACAGGCCCCAGCCCGGCCCACCTGGACTGCTGTAACCTGCACTAATGTAATATAGACAGATAAATAGTATACAGGCCCCAGCCCGGCCCACCTGGACTGCTGTAACCTGCACTAATGTAATATACACAGATAAATAGTATACATGCCCCAGCCCGGCCCACCTGGACTACTGTAACCTGCACTAATGTAATACAGACAGATAAATAGTATACAAGGCCCCAGCCTGGCCCACCTGGACTACTGTAACCTGCACTAATGTAATACAGACAGATAAATAGTATACATGCCCCAGCCCGGCCCACCTGGACTGCTGTAACCTGCACTAATGTAATATAGACAGATAAATAGTATACAGGCCCTAGCCCGGCCCACCTGGACTGCTGTAACCTACACTAATGTAATATAGACAGATAAATAGTATACAGGCCCCAGCCCGGCCCACCTGGACTGCTGTAACCTGCACTAATGTAATATACACAGATAAATAGTATACATGCCCCAGCCCGGCCCACCTGGACTACTGTAACCTGCACTAATGTAATACAGACAGATAAATAGTATACATGCCCCAGCCCGGCCCACCTGGACTGCTGTAACCTGCACTAATGTAATATAGACAGATAAATAGTATACAGGCCCTAGCCCGGCCCACCTGGACTGCTGTAACCTACACTAATGTAATATAGACAGATAAATAGTATACAGGCCCCAGCCCGGCCCACCTGGACTGCTGTAACCTGCACTAATGTAATATACACAGATAAATAGTATACTGTACATGCCCCAGCCCGGCCCACCTGGACTACTGTAACCTGCACTAATGTAATATAGACAGATAAATAGTATACAGGCCCCAGCCCGGCCCACCTGGACTGCTGTAACCTGCACTAATGTAATATAGACAGATAAATAGTATACAGGCCACAGCCCGGCCCACCTGGACTACTGTAACCTGCACTAATGTAATATAGACAGATAAATAGTATACAGGCCCCAGCCCGGCCCACCTGGACTGCTGTAACCTGCACTAATGTAATATAGACAGATAAATAGTATACAGGCCCCAGCCCGGCCCACCTGGACTGCTGTAACCTGCACTAATGTAATATACACAGATAAATAGTATACATGCCCCAGCCCGGCCCACCTGGACTACTGTAACCTGCACTAATGTAATATAGACAGATAAATAGTATACAAGGCCCCAGCCCGGCCCACCTGGACTGCTGTAACCTGCACTAATGTAATATAGACAGATAAATAGTATACAGGCCCCAGCCCGGCCCACCTGGACTGCTGTAACCTGCACTAATGTAATATAGACAGATAAATAGTATACAGGCCCCAGCCCGGCCCACCTGGACTGCTGTAACCTGCACTAATGTAATATAGACAGATAAATAGTATACAGGCCCCAGCCCGGCCCACCTGGACTGCTGTAACCTGCACTAATGTAATATACACAGATAAATAGTATACAGGCCCCCCCCCCCCCACCTGGACACTGTAACCTGCACTAATGTAATATAGACAGATAAATAGTATACAGGCCCCAGCCCGGCCCACCTGGACTGCTGTAACCTGCACTAATGTAATATAGACAGATAAATAGTATACAGGCCCCAGCCCGGCCCACCTGGACTACTGTAACCTGCACTAATGTAATATAGACAGATAAATAGTATACAGGCCCCAGCCCGGCCCACCTGGACTACTGTAACCTGCACTAATGTAATATAGACAGATAAATAGTATACAGGCCCCAGCCCGGCCCACCTGGACTACTGTAACCTGCACTAATGTAATATAGACAGATAAATAGTATACAGGCCCCAGCCCGGCCCACCTGGACTACTGTAACCTGCACTAATGTAATATAGACAGATAAATAGTATACAGGCCCCAGCCCGGCCCACCTGGACTACTGTAACCTGCACTAATGTAATATAGACAGATAAATAGTATACAGGCCCCAGCCCGGCCCACCTGGACTGCTGTAACCTGCACTAATGTAATATAGACAGATAAATAGTATACAGGCCCCAGCCCGGCCCACCTGGACTACTGTAACCTGCACTAATGTAATATAGACAGATAAATAGTATACAGGCCCCAGCCCGGCCCACCTGGACTACTGTAACCTGCACTAATGTAATATAGACAGATAAATAGTATACAGGCCCCAGCCCGGCCCACCTGGACTACTGTAACCTGCACTAATGTAATATAGACAGATAAATAGTATACAGGCCCCAGCCCGGCCCACCTGGACTACTGTAACCTGCACTAATGTAATATAGACAGATAAATAGTATACAAGGCCCCAGCCCGGCCCACCTGGACTACTGTAACCTGCACTAATGTAATATAGACAGATAAATAGTATACAGGCCCCAGCCCGGCCCACCTGGACTGCTGTAACCTGCACTAATGTAATATAGACAGATAAATAGTATACAGGCCCCAGCCCGGCCCACCTGGACTACTGTAACCTGCACTAATGTAATATAGACAGATAAATAGTATACAGGCCCCAGCCCGGCCCACCTGGACTACTGTAACCTGCACTAATGTAATATAGACAGATAAATAGTATACAGGCCCCAGCCCGGCCCACCTGGACTGCTGTAACCTGCACTAATGTAATATAGACAGATAAATAGTATACAGGCCCCAGCCCGGCCCACCTGGACTACTGTAACCTGCACTAATGTAATATAGACAGATAAATAGTATACAGGCCCCAGCCCGGCCCACCTGGACTACTGTAACCTGCACTAATGTAATATAGACAGATAAATAGTATACAAGGCCCCAGCCCGGCCCACCTGGACTACTGTAACCTGCACTAATGTAATATAGACAGATAAATAGTATACAGGCCCCAGCCCGGCCCACCTGGACTACTGTAACCTGCACTAATGTAATATAGACAGATAAATAGTATACAGGCCCCAGCCCGGCCCACCTGGACTGCTGTAACCTGCACTAATGTAATATAGACAGATAAATAGTATACAGGCCCCAGCCCGGCCCACCTGGACTGCTGTAACCTGCACTAATGTAATATAGACAGATAAATAGTATACAGGCCCCAGCCCGGCCCACCTGGACTACTGTAACCTGCACTAATGTAATATAGACAGATAAATAGTATACAGGCCCCAGCCCGGCCCACCTGGACTACTGTAACCTGCACTAATGTAATATAGACAGATAAATAGTATACAGGCCCCAGCCCGGCCCACCTGGACTGCTGTAACCTGCACTAATGTAATATAGACAGATAAATAGTATACAGGCCCCAGCCCGGCCCACCTGGACTACTGTAACCTGCACTAATGTAATATAGACAGATAAATAGTATACAGGCCCCAGCCCGGCCCACCTGGACTACTGTAACCTGCACTAATGTAATATAGACAGATAAATAGTATACAGGCCCCAGCCCGGCCCACCTGGACTGCTGTAACCTGCACTAATGTAATATAGACAGATAAATAGTATACAGGCCCCAGCCCGGCCCACCTGGACTGCTGTAACCTGCACTAATGTAATATAGACAGATAAATAGTATACAGGCCCCAGCCCGGCCCACCTGGACTGCTGTAACCTGCACTAATGTAATATAGACAGATAAATAGTATACAGGCCCCAGCCCGGCCCACCTGGACTACTGTAACCTGCACTAATGTAATATAGACAGATAAATAGTATACAGGCCCCAGCCCGGCCCACCTGGACTGCTGTAACCTGCACTAATGTAATATAGACAGATAAATAGTATACAGGCCCCAGCCCGGCCCACCTGGACTGCTGTAACCTGCACTAATGTAATATAGACAGATAAATAGTATACAGGCCCCAGCCCGGCCCACCTGGACTGCTGTAACCTGCACTAATGTAATATAGACAGATAAATAGTATACAGGCCCCAGCCCGGCCCACCTGGACTGCTGTAACCTGCACTAATGTAATATAGACAGATAAATAGTATACAGGCCCCAGCCCGGCCCACCTGGACTACTGTAACCTGCACTAATGTAATATAGACAGATAAATAGTATACAGGCCCCAGCCCGGCCCACCTGGACTACTGTAACCTGCACTAATGTAATATACACAGATAAATAGTATACAGGCCCCCCCGGCCCACCTGGACTACTGTAACCTGCACTAATGTAATTAACTCCCGCACTATAGACAGATAAATAGTATACAGGCCCCAGCCCGGCCCACCTGGACTACTGTAACCTGCACTAATGTAATATAGACAGATAAATAGTATACAGGCCCCAGCCCGGCCCACCTGGACTACTGTAACCTGCACTAATGTAATATAGACAGATAAATAGTATACAGGCCCCAGCCCGGCCCACCTGGACTACTGTAACCTGCACTAATGTAATATAGACAGATAAATAGTATACAGGCCCCAGCCCGGCCCACCTGGACTGCGTAACCTGCACTAATGTAATATACACAGAACCCCCAGCCCGGCCCACCTGGACTACTGTAACCTGCACTAATGTAATATAGACAGATAAATAGTATACAGGCCCCAGCCCGGCCCACCTGGACTACTGTAACCTGCACTAATGTAATATAGACAGATAAATAGTATACAAGGCCCCAGCCCGGCCCACCTGGACTACTGTAACCTGCACTAATGTAATATAGACAGATAAATAGTATACAGGCCCCAGCCCGGCCCACCTGGACTACTGTAACCTGCACTAATGTAATATAGCACAGATAAATAGTATACAGGCCCCAGCCCGGCCCACCTGGACTACTGTAACCTGCACTAATGTAATATAGACAGATAAATAGTATACAGGCCCCAGCCCGGCCCACCTGGACTACTGTAACCTGCACTAATGTAATATAGACAGATAAATAGTATACAGGCCCCAGCCCGGCCCACCTGGACTACTGTAACCTGCACTAATGTAATATAGACAGATAAATAGTATACAAGGCCCCAGCCCGGCCCACCTGGACTACTGTAACCTGCACTAATGTAATATAGACAGATAAATAGTATACAGGCCCCAGCCCGGCCCACCTGGACTACTGTAACCTGCACTAATGTAATATACACAGATAAATAGTATACAGGCCCCAGCCCGGCCCACCTGGACTACTGTAACCTGCACTAATGTAATATAGACAGATAAATAGTATACAGGCCCCAGCCCGGCCCACCTGGACTACTGTAACCTGCACTAATGTAATATAGACAGATAAATAGTATACAGGCCCCAGCCCGGCCCACCTGGACTGCTGTAACCTGCACTAATGTAATATAGACAGATAAATAGTATACAGGCCCCAGCCCGGCCCACCTGGACTACTGTAACCTGCACTAATGTAATATAGACAGATAAATAGTATACAGGCCCCAGCCCGGCCCACCTGGACTACTGTAACCTGCACTAATGTAATATAGACAGATAAATAGTATACAAGGCCCCAGCCCGGCCCACCTGGACTACTGTAACCTGCACTAATGTAATATAGACAGATAAATAGTATACAGGCCCCAGCCCGGCCCACCTGGACTGCTGTAACCTGCACTAATGTAATATAGACAGATAAATAGTATACAGGCCCCAGCCCGGCCCACCTGGACTGCTGTAACCTGCACTAATGTAATATAGACAGATAAATAGTATACAGGCCCCAGCCCGGCCCACCTGGACTACTGTAACCTGCACTAATGTAATATACACAGATAAATAGTATACAAGGCCCCAGCCCGGCCCACCTGGACTACTGTAACCTGCACTAATGTAATATAGACAGATAAATAGTATACAGGCCCCAGCCCGGCCCACCTGGACTGCTGTAACCTGCACTAATGTAATATAGACAGATAAATAGTATACAGGCCCCAGCCCGGCCCACCTGGACTGCTGTAACCTGCACTAATGTAATATAGACAGATAAATAGTATACAGGCCCCAGCCCGGCCCACCTGGACTACTGTAACCTGCACTAATGTAATATAGACAGATAAATAGTATACAGGCCCCAGCCGGCCCACCTGGACTACTGTAACCTGCACTAATGTAATATAGACAGATAAATAGTATACAGGCCCCAGCCCGGCCCACCTGGACTGCTGTAACCTGCACTAATGTAATATAGACAGATAAATAGTATACAGGCCCCAGCCCGGCCCACCTGGACTGCTGTAACCTGCACTAATGTAATATAGACAGATAAATAGTATACAGGCCCCAGCCCGGCCCACCTGGACTGCTGTAACCTGCACTAATGTAATATACACAGATAAATAGTATACAGGCCCCAGCCCGGCCCACCTGGACTACTGTAACCTGCACTAATGTAATATAGACAGATAAATAGTATACAGGCCCCAGCCCGGCCCACCTGGACTGCTGTAACCTGCACTAATGTAATATAGACAGATAAATAGTATACAGGCCCCAGCCCGGCCCACCTGGACTGCTGTAACCTGCACTAATGTAATATAGACAGATAAATAGTATACAGGCCCCAGCCCGGCCCACCTGGACTACTGTAACCTGCACTAATGTAATATAGACAGATAAATAGTATACAGGCCCCAGCCCGGCCCACCTGGACTACTGTAACCTGCACTAATGTAATATAGACAGATAAATAGTATACAGGCCCCAGCCCGGCCCACCTGGACTGCTGTAACCTGCACTAATGTAATATAGACAGATAAATAGTATACAGGCCCCAGCCCGGCCCACCTGGACTGCTGTAACCTGCACTAATGTAATATAGACAGATAAATAAAAGCCCACCTGGACTACTGTAACCTGCACTAATGTAATATAGACAGATAAATAGTATACAGGCCCCAGCCCGGCCCACCTGGACTGCTGTAACCCCTGCACTAATGTAATATAGACAGATAAATAGTATACAGGCCCCAGCCCGGCCCACCTGGACTACTGTAACCTGCACTAATGTAATATAGACAGATAAATAGTATACAGGCCCCAGCCCGGCCCACCTGGACTACTGTAACCTGCACTAATGTAATATAGACAGATAAATAGTATACAGGCCCCAGCCCGGCCCACCTGGACTGCTGTAACCTGCACTAATGTAATATAGACAGATAAATAGTATACAGGCCCCAGCCCGGCCCACCTGGACTACTGTAACCTGCACTAATGTAATATACACAGATAAATAGTATACAGGCCCCAGCCCGGCCCACCTGGACTACTGTAACCTGCACTAATGTAATATAGACAGATAAATAGTATACAGGCCCCAGCCCGGCCCACCTGGACTACTGTAACCTGCACTAATGTAATATAGACAGATAAATAGTATACAGGCCCCAGCCCGGCCCACCTGGACTGCTGTAACCTGCACTAATGTAATATAGACAGATAAATAGTATACAGGCCCCAGCCCGGCCCACCTGGACTACTGTAACCTGCACTAATGTAATATAGACAGATAAATAGTATACAGGCCCCAGCCCGGCCCACCTGGACTACTGTAACCTGCACTAATGTAATATAGACAGATAAATAGTATACAGGCCCCAGCCCGGCCCACCTGGACTACTGTAACCTGCACTAATGTAATATAGACAGATAAATAGTATACAGGCCCCAGCCCGGCCCACCTGGACTACTGTAACCTGCACTAATGTAATATAGACAGATAAATAGTATACAGGCCCCAGCCCGGCCCACCTGGACTACTGTAACCTGCACTAATGTAATATAGACAGATAAATAGTATACAGGCCCCAGCCCGGCCCACCTGGACTACTGTAACCTGCACTAATGTAATATAGACAGATAAATAGTATACAGGCCCCAGCCCGGCCCACCTGGACTACTGTAACCTGCACTAATGTAATATAGACAGATAAATAGTATACAGGCCCCAGCCCGGCCCACCTGGACTACTGTAACCTGCACTAATGTAATATAGACAGATAAATAGTATACAGGCCCCAGCCCGGCCCACCTGGACTACTGTAACCCACTAATGTAATATAGACAGATAAATAGAACAGGCCCCCCCCCCCCACCGGCACAACCTGCACTAATGTAATATAGACAGATAAATAGTATACAGGCCCCAGCCCGGCCCACCTGGACTACTGTAACCTGCACTAATGTAATATAGACAGATAAATAGTATACAGGCCCCAGCCCGGCCCACCTGGACTACTGTAACCTGCACTAATGTAATATAGACAGATAAATAGTATACAGGCCCCAGCCCGGCCCACCTGGACTACTGTAACCTGCACTAATGTAATATAGACAGATAAATAGTATACAGGCCCCAGCCCGGCCCACCTGGACTACTGTAACCTGCACTAATGTAATATAGACAGATAAATAGTATACAAGGCCCCAGCCCGGCCCACCTGGACTACTGTAACCTGCACTAATGTAATATAGACAGATAAATAGTATACAGGCCCCAGCCCGGCCCACCTGGACTGCTGTAACCTGCACTAATGTAATATAGACAGATAAATAGTATACAGGCCCCAGCCCGGCCCACCTGGACTACTGTAACCTGCACTAATGTAATATACACAGATAAATAGTATACAGGCCCCAGCCCGGCCCACCTGGACTACTGTAACCTGCACTAATGTAATATAGACAGATAAATAGTATACCCCAGCCCGGCCCACCTGGACTACTGTAACCTGCACTAATGTAATATAGACAGATAAATAGTATACAGGCCCCAGCCCGGCCCACCTGGACTACTGTAACCTGCACTAATGTAATATAGACAGATAAATAGTATACAGGCCCCAGCCCGGCCCACCTGGACTACTGTAACCTGCACTAATGTAATATAGACAGATAAATAGTATACAGGCCCCAGCCCGGCCCACCTGGACTACTGTAACCTGCACTAATGTAATATAGACAGATAAATAGTATACAGGCCCCAGCCCGGCCCACCTGGACTACTGTAACCTGCACTAATGTAATATACACAGATAAATAGTATACAGGCCCCAGCCCGGCCCACCTGGACTACTGTAACCTGCACTAATGTAATATAGACAGATAAATAGTATACAGGCCCCAGCCCGGCCCACCTGGACTGCTGTAACCTGCACTAATGTAATATAGACAGATAAATAGTATACAGGCCCCAGCCCGGCCCACCTGGACTACTGTAACCTGCACTAATGTAATATAGACAGATAAATAGTATACAGGCCCCAGCCCGGCCCACCTGGACTGCTGTAACCTGCACTAATGTAATATAGACAGATAAATAGTATACAGGCCCCAGCCCGGCCCACCTGGACTGCTGTAACCTGCACTAATGTAATATAGACAGATAAATAGTATACAGGCCCCAGCCCGGCCCACCTGGACTGCTGTAACCTGCACTAATGTAATATAGACAGATAAATAGTATACAGGCCCCAGCCCGGCCCACCTGGACTACTGTAACCTGCACTAATGTAATATAGACAGATAAATAGTATACAGGCCCCAGCCCGGCCCACCTGGACTACTGTAACCTGCACTAATGTAATATAGACAGATAAATAGTATACAGGCCCCAGCCCGGCCCACCTGGACTGCTGTAACCTGCACTAATGTAATATAGACAGATAAATAGTATACAGGCCCCAGCCCGGCCCACCTGGACTGCTGTAACCTGCACTAATGTAATATACACAGATAAATAGTATACATGCCCCAGCCCGGCCCACCTGGACTACTGTAACCTGCACTAATGTAATACAGACAGATAAATAGTATACAAGGCCCCAGCCCGGCCCACCTGGACTACTGTAACCTGCACTAATGTAATACAGACAGATAAATAGTATACATGCCCCAGCCCGGCCCACCTGGACTGCTGTAACCTGCACTAATGTAATATAGACAGATAAATAGTATACAGGCCCTAGCCCGGCCCACCTGGACTGCTGTAACCTACACTAATGTAATATAGACAGATAAATAGTATACAGGCCCCAGCCCGGCCCACCTGGACTGCTGTAACCTGCACTAATGTAATATAGACAGATAAATAGTATACATGCCCCAGCCCGGCCCACCTGGACTACTGTAACCTGCACTAATGTAATATAGACAGATAAATAGTATACAGGCCCCAGCCCGGCCCACCTGGACTGCTGTAACCTGCACTAATGTAATATAGACAGATAAATAGTATACAGGCCCCCAGCCCGGCCCACCTGGACTGCTGTAACCTGCACTAATGTAATATAGACAGATAAATAGTATACAGGCCCCAGCCCGGCCCACCTGGACTGCTGTAACCTGCACTAATGTAATATAGACAGATAAATAGTATACAGGCCCCAGCCCGGCCCACCTGGACTACTGTAACCTGCACTAATGTAATATAGACAGATAAATAGTATACAGGCCCCAGCCCGGCCCACCTGGACTACTGTAACCTGCACTAATGTAATATAGACAGATAAATAGTATACAGGCCCCAGCCCGGCCCACCTGGACTACTGTAACCTGCACTAATGTAATATAGACAGATAAATAGTATACAGGCCCCAGCCCGGCCCACCTGGACTGCTGTAACCTGCACTAATGTAATATAGACAGATAAATAGTATACATGCCCCAGCCCGGCCCACCTGGACTACTGTAACCTGCACTAATGTAATATAGACAGATAAATAGTATACAGGCCCCAGCCCGGCCCACCTGGACTGCTGTAACCTGCACTAATGTAATATAGACAGATAAATAGTATACATAGGCCCCAGCCCGGCCCACCTGGACTGCTGTAACCTGCACTAATGTAATATAGACAGATAAATAGTATACAGGCCCCAGCCCGGCCCACCTGGACTGCTGTAACCTGCACTAATGTAATATAGACAGATAAATAGTATACAGGCCCCAGCCCGGCCCACCTGGACTGCTGTAACCTGCACTAATGTAATATAGACAGATAAATAGTATACAGGCCCCAGCCCGGCCCACCTGGACTGCTGTAACCTGCACTAATGTAATATAGACAGATAAATAGTATACATGCCCCAGCCCGGCCCACCTGGACTGCTGTAACCTGCACTAATGTAATATAGACAGATAAATAGTATACAGGCCCCAGCCCGGCCCACCTGGACTACTGTAACCTGCACTAATGTAATATAGACAGATAAATAGTATACAGGCCCCAGCCCGGCCCACCTGGACTACTGTAACCTGCACTAATGTAATATAGACAGATAAATAGTATACAGGCCCCAGCCCGGCCCACCTGGACTGCTGTAACCTGCACTAATGTAATATAGACAGATAAATAGTATACAGGCCCCAGCCCGGCCCACCTGGACTGCTGTAACCTGCACTAATGTAATATAGACAGATAAATAGTATACAGGCCCCAGCCCGGCCCACCTGGACTACTGTAACCTGCACTAATGTAATATAGACAGATAAATAGTATACAGGCCCCAGCCCGGCCCACCTGGACTACTGTAACCTGCACTAATGTAATATAGACAGATAAATAGTATACAGGCCCCAGCCCGGCCCACCTGGACTGCTGTAACCTGCACTAATGTAATATAGACAGATAAATAGTATACAGGCCCCAGCCCGGCCCACCTGGACTACTGTAACCTGCACTAATGTAATATAGACAGATAAATAGTATACAGGCCCCAGCCCGGCCCACCTGGACTGCTGTAACCTGCACTAATGTAATATAGACAGATAAATAGTATACAAGGCCCCAGCCCGGCCCACCTGGACTACTGTAACCTGCACTAATGTAATATAGACAGATAAATAGTATACAGGCCCCAGCCCGGCCCACCTGGACTACTGTAACCTGCACTAATGTAATATAGACAGATAAATAGTATACAGGCCCCAGCCCGGCCCACCTGGACTGCTGTAACCTGCACTAATGTAATATAGACAGATAAATAGTATACAGGCCCCAGCCCGGCCCACCTGGACTGCTGTAACCTGCACTAATGTAATATAGACAGATAAATAGTATACATGCCCCAGCCCGGCCCACCTGGACTACTGTAACCTGCACTAATGTAATATAGACAGATAAATAGTATACAGGCCCCAGCCCGGCCCACCTGGACTACTGTAACCTGCACTAATGTAATATAGACAGATAAATAGTATACAGGCCCCAGCCCGGCCCACCTGGACTGCTGTAACCTGCACTAATGTAATATAGACAGATAAATAGTATACAGGCCCCAGCCCGGCCCACCTGGACTACTGTAACCTGCACTAATGTAATATAGACAGATAAATAGTATACAGGCCCCAGCCCGGCCCACCTGGACTACTGTAACCTGCACTAATGTAATATATACAGATAAATAGTATACAGGCCCCAGCCCGGCCCACCTGGACTACTGTAACCTGCACTAATGTAATATAGACAGATAAATAGTATACAGGCCCCAGCCCGGCCCACCTGGACTACTGTAACCTGCACTAATGTAATATAGACAGATAAATAGTATACAGGCCCCAGCCCGGCCCACCTGGACTACTGTAACCTGCACTAATGTAATATAGACAGATAAATAGTATACAGGCCCCAGCCCGGCCCACCTGGACTACTGTAACCTGCACTAATGTAATATAGACAGATAAATAGTATACAGGCCCCAGCCCGGCCCACCTGACTACTGACACAAAAAACACAAAAAAAACACCCCACCCCCATAACCTCACTAATGTAATATAGACAGATAAATAGTATACAGGCCCCAGCCCGGCCCACCTGGACTACTGTAACCTGCACTAATGTAATATAGACAGATAAATAGTATACAGGCCCCAGCCCGGCCCACCTGGACTACTGTAACCTGCACTAATGTAATATAGACAGATAAATAGTATACAAGGCCCCAGCCCGGCCCACCTGGACTACTGTAACCTGCACTAATGTAATATAGACAGATAAATAGTATACAGGCCCCAGCCCGGCCCACCTGGACTGCTGTAACCTGCACTAATGTAATACACACAGATAAATAGTATACAGGCCCCAGCCCGGCCCACCTGGACTGCTGTAACCTGCACTAATGTAATATAGACAGATAAATAGTATACAGGCCCCAGCCCGGCCCACCTGGACTACTGTAACCTGCACTAATGTAATACAGACAGATAAATAGTATACAGGCCACAGCCCGGCCCACCTGGACTACTGTAACCTGCACTAATGTAATATAGACAGATAAATAGTATACAGGCCCTAGCCCGGCCCACCTGGACTGCTGTAACCTGCACTAATGTAATATAGACAGATAAATAGTATACAGGCCCCAGCCCGGCCCACCTGGACTGCTGTAACCTGCACTAATGTAATACACAGATAAATAGTATACAGGCCCCAGCCCGGCCCACCTGGACTACTGTAACCTGCACTAATGTAATACAGACAGATAAATAGTATACAGGCCCCAGCCCGGCCCACCTGGACTGCTGTAACCTGCACTAATGTAATACAGACAGATAAATAGTATACAGGCCCTAGCCCGGCCCACCTGGACTGCTGTAACCTGCACTAATGTAATATAGACAGATAAATAGTATACAGGCCCCAGCCCGGCCCACCTGGACTGCTGTAACCTGCACTAATGTAATATAGACAGATAAAT
The DNA here is from genome assembly GCA_947044405.1 of Leptodactylus fallax. Lineage (NCBI taxonomy): Eukaryota > Metazoa > Chordata > Amphibia > Anura > Leptodactylidae > Leptodactylus > Leptodactylus fallax. The sequence goes on from CAMRHE010001018.1 coordinate 269,638, forward strand.
AGTATACAGGCCCCAGCCCGGCCCACCTGGACTACTGTAACCTGCACTAATGTAATATAGACAGATAAATAGTATACAGGCCCCAGCCCGGCCCACCTGGACTGCTGTAACCTGCACTAATGTAATATAGACCAGATAAATAGTATACAGGCCCCAGCCCGCCCACCTGGACTACTGTAACCTGCACTAATGTAATATAGACAGA